>LPNX010412729.1:122884-155343 GCA_001517045.1 Pseudotsuga menziesii | reverse complement strand
GTTAACTTATCTCAACATACGCAATATATCGTCTAATTATCTTAGCGCAACATTTTTTGAAAAGTTCTCCAATTCCCGCTCGTCGTGGATATAGTCCCATAGTGAAGATGGGTAGATTGTGTTAATTAACCTTGTGGAAATATTGGAGACTCCATGCTCTTCCTGAATAACTTCACTCTCATTTCCATTGCCCAGTTCAATAAATATAATTTGTCTCTTATAAATTTATTTGTAAGAGCTCAAGTATGAAAGCATTTATATATCTTCATGGGCTTTGTGATCACTAGATACATGATTACCTTTCTTAAAATAGTCATGTTATCTTCTTGAAAATTTGTTTGTCTAAATATTAATAAAAGCTAAAACCAACTAATATTTTTATCACTTTTTAGCCTCAAATTGTAATAGTATATGTCTATCATCCAATTTATTTTTTACATATTAGAGCTTTAATGAAAATCTAGTATACCATTTTCAAAATTTTGACATATAAAGATAATTATTTGTCTTTGCCACATGCTCCAATTTATCAACATTTAAACTCAATCTACTCAAAGATTGTGTTAAAAAGAATATATAAAGATAAATTCTCTCCATCCATCCTAATTCTTTAATGCATTGCCCTCTAGATAACAAAAATGGTAAAACAAATATTTAAACTAGGAACTCAAAGAAAACCAACCAAAAATATCAAGCATATTGATTGTCCTAGAAAAACACTAAATAATATTGTGTTTTTTCAGTACATTTCCTTGGAGGGATCACTACACCTAACTTAAAACCAGCAAAAATATCCAAAAGATGTCTATCATATTAAGCTCTCTCCATACTAGAATGCACAAGGATCATTATCTCTTTGCAATAATCATGCTAATAAAAAATTAACCCATATAAAACATGTTTGAAAAAAACTATAAATATAAGATTTACATAAATATCAAGATCCAGATCAATTTTAGGCTAACACATAATCACAAAAAAATATAAGTGTAAATATTAACACATAAAACATGATCACAAAAAACTATAAATGACACAAATCAAGTTGTTGAGGTGCATCAAGAAAAGAAAAAGAGCAATACTCCAATCCATGCCTTGAAGGTCCCCTATTGAAGAGTTTTCAACCATCCATTTGGCCATCTCTAAACTAGAGTGTTCTAAAGAGACCAAGTATGGAAACAACAAAGGGGAGTCCCAACCCACACTAGCTGATTCATTTGAGAAATTAGTAGTAAATGATTCAATTGAGAATAGTCTTGAGTTGATTAAGGTGACTAGTTTAATAACCATGTTTTCCTTTTAGAAAATGGTCTAACTTCCACTCACAATCCTTTCTAGCTTCAAAATAATAATATAGCTATAAATTATATATAGCTAGATAATAAACCCTAATAGGTTTTATGTGTGTTAAAGTAAGATCTCGCCTCTCTAGACTTTTTTGGGGGGTATGACATTGGTTTTTTAGCATAATCATTAAAAATATGGTTAAAATTCTTAATCATGACTGAAAATTGATAAAATTGGCTCATTTTAACTAAATTAACCTAATAATTATTTTGAGTAAAGTTGAGAAAAAAATATTTTAACTAAATTAACCTAATAACTATTTCTTCAACTCAATTAGTGGATATGACTAATAATTTCAAGATGAATGAAAAACTAAAATACAATATAACATGAAAAAGGACAAACACATCATGTCTTTAACCAATATAACATGATAAATGAAAATTTGTATATGTGTAATATGACCAAGTTACAATGTGGTCTTGCAATAATATACAAGTCACAATATATCCTAATTCTTATACTAACTAAGGAGTCACAAAAAAATCATTCTTCTAATTAATATAATGATTGTTAAGTTACAGATTTATATACTTAATTTTTCAACTTATCTAAAATAATTTTGTTAAAAAAAATGTACATATAATCTAAATTCTAAACCAAACTATAAAAAATAGAAGGAAAAAAAATGCACATAAATCCAAGAAAAAACGATATTAAGTACTTCCAAATCATTGAAAGCATTTGCTATGACCTACCTTAAATTAGATAAACAAAATTTAGCTGGCCAAGTTGTTACCTTCTTAAACATTGATTTCAGAATATAACCTTTCACTGAGATCAACCTCAACCCAAATCTCATAAACAATGGATTCTGAAATTTTGAGAACCTTTCCATATACAAAGCAAAGCAGATATTGGGTATTTGCTCTTTTCTCAGCTCCAGAGAAAGGTGCAGAAGTTGCCAAGGAAGGTTCAGACGAATGGACCAGGATTCCACCATCTCTCGAGGCTCAACATTGCCTTTGCCATTACCTTGTACGGCCAGAACCAGGGCCCATTATTCAAAACAAACTGACAATCATCGTCACAAAAGAACTCAATCTTGAGAAAACCCTCACCCAATATCTTAAAAATCCATTTGCTTCTTAGTTTGCGGCTCCATTGCGCCCCCAGACCATCGTGAGAGTTCTTGGACAGTTGGGTTCAAGACCATCGTGCAAATTGGGTTCATATCAACGAATCTACCTACCAAGGACTTATCATGGAATATAAAATCATGCACTGACATATAATTAGCGCCTAAATTTGACAGATCATTTCCTGGGAGTTCGTGAGCTCGGCTTCTTGACATATTTATAGAGAGATTAATAGAGTTACCGATATTTCTCAAGGATATTGAAGTTTCTAATGGACCGGGATTAGGGGGATCAAAATCAGGTGACCAGTTTTTAAGGATCAATTCTGCTACTCCCATGTACCAGGGGCCATTGGTCAAAACAAACTGACAATCGTCTTCATAAAAAAACTCAATCTTGAAAAAACCCCCACCCAGTATCTTAAACATCCAATTGCTTCCCAGCTTGCACGTCCAAAATGTTGCAGACCATTGTTGGAGGTCTTGCAGAGTTGGGTTCATATGAGTGAATCTACCTACTAAGGACTTATCACAGAATATAAAATCATCCACTGCCATGTAATTCTTCATAGCCTCAGTACCTGGATTTGACAGATAATTTCCTGAGACTTCCGGAGCTCGGCTTTTCCAGACCTATCGAATATATTTGTTGTGTACACTGCATACAAGCTTTTTCTCTTTTTTGGATGAAGATCCTGCAGTCATATTACAATGGCTATTGAAAATGTGTAAACTTCCAATTGAATCGCTTCTCTGTGAAGTATTGAAAGTTGGTTTTTCGGGAAAAAAACCTAGCGAGAAACACACCTAAAACAAGTTGAGATCTCTCAAATGGAATGACGATGGATTATTAGCTATAATCCTCATTAATAAATAGTAAAAAAGACAGCGCCTATCAAAAGCCATAGACGACAGGAATAGAGCCAAATATCGAAAGCAATAGCCGACAGGAACAGAGCCATCAAAATTTTGAGTTAGGGAGTTACTAATCAAAGAGATGAATTTCAAAAATAATTAATTAATTGAAGTAAAGCTGTTGTTTTGACGCAATTGGCTTTTTCTAATTGACTTTTTTCTAAAGAGATTTAAAACATATAAAAATTAAATAATATTATTTTTTATTTTTTTATATTATAATATGTACAAAATTTTAAAACTAAATTTCTTTTAAATCAATTTAATGGAAATAATATTATTTAATATTATAATGTTTAAAAAATGATTGGTTTAATTAAAAATTAGAACATTAATGCTAACCTTTATATACCATATTTCTTAAAATGCATTTCATTTATTTAATGTAATTGTTATTGCATTTTGAGGATATTAATTAATGCATCAATAATTTGATATTATTTTGGAATGTTTTATTTGTTAATTGTTATGTTTTTGTTTACATGTAAAAATGATAAATATGTCATTTTTGAAATTGTTAAATAATGTATAGTAATTTCTTAGAGTTATAGGGTCACCTTCAAGTAGTAGTCAAATATGTGGTTGTACTAATAGGATTTACCTTGGGTGCCATCCTCTAAATGGGGGGAAGTGCACGGGAGTTTGCCCTCAAAGATAATTAGCTTGTTTTTGTTTGTTTAAAGCTGTTTAAGAATCCAACACCATTTTTCTAATCTCACCTACCTATCACCCATAGTGGTCCCAATTAGCAACATAGACTAGTTTATTGCATATACTAATTGATATTTTATTCCTTCTCCATCCTAACTATTAGAATGAAGGTTCAACCCCTTATAACTACTATATGAGATTTTTGAAATCTGAGATTTTAAAAAATTGCTACTTTTAGAAAATTCTCGCATGACTCTAAAAGTGACCACTAAGTAAAAGCTAACTAGAGAGACACTAGTTGTCAACTCAATTTTATTCAGTGCATAAAGTAAGAGATAACTCATTATTACAAGTTTTAAAAATCCCACAAAAAGAAAAAAAACTCAATTTGAGGCCTCTTATATGAAGGAATTTGGCCCGAAAAAAGTGTCGAAAAATGGTTTGATCAAAAGGATCTAATCAGACACTACAATGAATATATGTATATATTATGTCATTAGAAATATTTCAAACAAAACAAAATGATGGAAACACATATTATCTAAAGGATAGGTGGGCACACTCGCACATTTTAATCCATAAAATCATATGACCCCATGCCCAATTCAACTAACCATGTTTATATACTTGATACTATGAAAGTCATAATTGCAACCATATTTGTAATGCTAAAAAGTAATAATAGCACCCACATCACCACTAGGAGGCAAACGATCCCTTCGAGAGCTCATGTGTGGTGGTTTGAGTCCTCCCTCATATAACTTGTGCCCAAAATATACCTTTTAGGCCCATTGTACAAGTTTCATTATTTGACCTTCGTTAAGGCCTCAAGACCAATATCCAATTCTCTAAAAATCAAATGATGCCAATATTCCTAGTTAGAGGCAAAGGATGCTCTTGGGAGGTCATGTGTGTTTGTTTGAGGTGTTATTTTTTACCTTATATTCATAAAAGCTTCCTTTATATCCTACGGCCTGTGTTCCCTTTTGAACATGTTGAGGGCCTCATGGCCCATACCTTGTGCTTGAAAAGTTGTTATCCACAAATGGTGGCTAAATATCCCTTCTTGAGGTCATGTATTTTGTTTCAAGAATTCATTCATAGTCATGGATTCATTTAATATTCATTTTGCGCACAAGGCCTAGGTTTTCGTGCGAGCCATGTCCATGGCCCATATACCCATACCTATAAGTCAAACCGTGTAATAATGTGAATATCCCCACTCTCAAACCAAGTGCATGCTTGGGATTCCATGTGTGGTGGATCTAGGTGTCAATATTAATCGTAATTCCTTATAAGCTTCCTATAGGGAATAAGGCCTATGGTTTGTCCCTTAACCATATCTAGGCCTAGATACTCTTACTTAATATAAAAAGTATCCTAATAGCATCAATATCCCCATTTAGAGGAAAGCATAACTTGATCAAGAGGTCATGTATCGTATTTCAGAGGTGTTGTTGATGATGTCCATGGATGCGCAATATCTTCCTTCAGTTTCGAGCCCTTGGGTTTCTTCATTCAACCATGTCCAAGGCCACCCAATGTTTAAAATATCGTATTAGAAACCATATCACCACTCAAAAGAAAAGGATAACCTCAATAGGTCCTAATTAGTACTTTGATTCATTGTTCTTAGCTCTAGATTCCTAGAAGCTTCCTTTAGTGCCGAGGTCCCAAGATTCTTTGCACAATTATGTCTATGGATTATAGACACGTACTTAGCATTGAAATCCTCCTAATGTCACTAATATCCCCACTTTGATGACAGTGCTATACTTTGAAATTCATGTGTGGTAGTTCAAATTTTCCTTTAGAGCCTAAGGCCTAAGTTTCAAAAATTTATCCAAGACCCAAGACCCATATGTTTGTCTTAAGTTTTTGTAGCCTTTTTCTATAGTTGATTGTTTACCTTAGACACTCTCTTGTTCTTGATTTTTAAATCTTTCTTTAAAACTGTGGGATAGTTTTCGTTTTATTTCATGCGTTACATATATATTAAACATTTCTTTAGCCAAGCTCCAATAGATGATTAAGTCTTCATTTAAAAACATTATATATGGTTATTAATATGAGATGGCAGCACATGATAAAGACTCAAGGTGTAGGTATGCTACCAGCTTGCAGGTAGCATATAAGGATATAAAGGTTTGCAGGTACGATGTCAAGGTGTTAAATTTTTGCAGGCACCATTATCGTGGTAGCAGTCTTCAAGCTTTGTGCTTATTGCATTAATCTGACATCTAGCTTCGAGAAGTACTAGAGTTAAAACATTTGAATAGAACCATTTTCCTTCATTATTCTTCATTCTACAATTTGTAATCTGTAAAAGGGTCGGGAAATATGGTTTTACAGCAACACAGGGTTCTTCATTCTCAAAGATCTTACTCCAGTATCATGTCTACAGTTTACGTCCCAGTCATGGAAGTTGACAAGAAGCCTCGTCCCATCGGTCATTTACTAAGGAATGAGTGAGTATGGATACATCTGAAAGGTGTTAGGACCTGTTGTTGTTGAGGATGGCATGGGAGTAGAAGCTATGTATGAGCTTGTTCAAGTTGATCATGACAATCTTATTGGTGAAATCAATCATCTAGAGGGTGATTTTTCCACCATTCAATTTTATGAAGAGACTACGGGATTAATGGACTGCATTAAAAAATAAATCTCTGGTAGATAGCAAGAGTGTTCATGGCTGTATCATCAAAATTGTATTTCAACAAGACACATTCATATGGAATCGACTAATGGATACTTATATGAAGTATGGAAGTTTGTATAATACACTTACACAAAATGTTTACAAAGGATACAATTTGATGGAATACAATGATCGGTGGATCTGTCAAACTTGGCAACATTCAAGACGCTCAACAACTCTTCAACAGAATTCCTGAACGGAATGTGATTTCGAGGAATGCTATGATTGTTGGATATTCTTGACATGGGTATCGAGAGGAAACCATGGAAATTTTTGAACAAATTCAAGTGGTCGGCTTCGAGTGGGACCTTATCACAGATGCATGTGTTCTTGATGCATGTACCAGTATACCGTCTCTGGAACGAAGCCATGCCCGACAAGAACATGGTGAAGAAGCCCTAAAACTATATTTCCAAATGCAAAGGGAAGACATGAAGCATGATCAGATAAGCTTTGCAGATGGCCTTTGTGCACGTGCAAGTCTTCTGGATCAAGAGCATGGAAAATTGATACATACCCATATTATCAAAACTGGATTTGAGTTCAAACGATTTACAAGAAGTGCCATTGTTTATAAGTATGTTAAGTATGGAAGCATAGAAGATGCATGACATGTACTTAACAATGTGGCTGAATAAGGGCTAGTCACACACTTTAGACTACATTCTTTCATCGGGCGGCTCCATGATTAGAACACTCCACTAGAGGAAGGGACCCATTGATAAAAAAGATATGAAGAGGCTAAATGGAAATACCAGGTAATGAGCTTGCTGGTTTCCTCTACGTACTTTTTCTTTTCTTCATCAGCTCATTTCTACTTTTCCCTTCACACATTAAGAGGATCATCTTGTGTTTTGTTTATTCGTATGATTATTAACCTACTTTTGTACATCCATTTTTAGAACAAGAAAATTTGTAGGCTCCTCATGTTATTGATGTTGATCCTATATATTCACCCCATCCTGCTCATAAGGATGAGATTTGTATTCAAATCCTTTCTGAGTTTAGTCAGCTATGTAACCCCGAGGAGATTAAAACTAATTTGAAGCCTTCTCAGATCTCAGCACCTTATGCCATTAAAAATGAACCTTTCTATCAACCTGTTAATTCTCATGTTCAGACTACTACTTTTCAAGCTCAAATCAGAAATAAGTTGTTTAAACCTTTGAGGCTGCCATATCACCGTAATCCTTATCCTCTTGATTTTTTTGAATATCTTCCCTGGTTTGCTAGAGAAGATCGTGTTTTAGCTTAAAAGCACTTCGAAGCTTTTCACAGTTTCAGTGATAATTTTGAAATGGTACATGAAAATGCTGTTTTGAGGTTGTTCTCCAAATCTTTGGTGGGAGATGTTGCTTTGTTGTTTAATAATATGGAAGTTGGTTCTATTGGTTCATGGGCTGATTTATATAATACTTTTTCAATATCTTGGGGTGAGAACAAGTCCCTTGATCAGTACCTCATGAATTTTCATACTTTGAGGAGAGGGGAGGAAGAAGCTTTGGTTGTCTTCAACAGAAGGTTGTATAGTGTTTATCATAGTATGCCCTTGAATATCAGGCCCACTGAGATTTATTCCATGGTATATTATGTTATGGCTTAGCATTCATATCTTGTTCTTTCCCTGTTAGAAAGGAAATCATCATCTTTAAGACAGTTGTTTGATGATACAAAACGAGTCGAGGTGAACATCCGTGCCTCTAGAAGGGTGCAACATCGAGTTTATTTTGAAGATCTGCATGGGAAAGAGAAGGAAGACAATAAGTATGGATTAGATCCAAAACAACAGCAAGGATGTAAATATATTTCAGAGTTGGATCAGAGTTCTTAAACATTAACAGATGATTCTAAGGACAGGTATGCATATCAAGTTGATGATCAATATTCAAACCATGTTGAGTATACAGTAACCAATGATGGCTTAGACAATTACATATTCTTGGCTAATCATAATCAATGTGTTTCAAACATTTCTTCACCATTACCTTATGATCATATTTATGAAAAAGGAGTTGTTGCTCGTCAACATCTTAATGGTGATATAGGAATTCAGTCCCCATTTTTTACTTATGAGAAGTTCAAGGAACATAAAAAAAGATATTATTTACAAGAAGAGAATGAAGATGAAGATATCTATGCCAATATTATGCATAAAGAAACATTTCAGCAGAACTCATATCTCATTGTTTAAGAATTTGAGGTTGCCTTTGATCGTAAGAAAACAAGTAATGTCCATAGGTTGTTTCAAGAGGATTGTGGCACTATGAATGAAACCGAAATTGTAGATTAGTTGTATGGTATTCAATATCAATTAAAACTATGTCGTGTTTTTCAGGACTCAGTATCCATTTACATGGACTCAGAGGTTTCAAAAGGTTTCAACCTTCTAGTATTTGAAATCAAAGTAGAATATGCTTTGCCAATTAATTTTCTGCTTCGAAGGTTAAAGTCTTCTTTGATTTTTATCTACCTACAAGAAGTTGTTACAGTGGGATGGATGATATCATGGCTTCATTGGAAGTATGATTAAACTTAATTGAGATGTTTCTACTTGTAAAAGAAGGAGTAGGCAGAGGAATAAGCTTGCCATACAAACATGTAGATTATTTTCAGTGTGTTGGCTTGTAGCTGTATTTTTTAATTTCAATGGTGTGTGCCCAGAGTTTGAGAGAGTTTTAGAGTTTTGGTATAAGAATCCATTGCCCAATGGATCGGTATTGTTGACAGAAAATAAGGCGCTTGGTCTTCAGTTCTTATCAAACCACAGGGAAATGCCATCCCCCAGTTGGAGCGAGTGTTTGTCGCAGGTTTTTCTAGCCTTTTTCTATAGTTGATGCTTTACCTTAGACAATCTCTTGTTCTTGATTTTTAAATCTTTCTTTAAAACTTTGGGATAGTTTTCCTTTTATTTCATGCATTATATATTATATATTAATTTTCTTTAGCCAATATCCAATAGATGATTAAGTATTCATTTAAAAACATTATATATGGTTATTAATATGAGCTGGAAGCACATGATAAAGACTCAAGATGTAGGTATGCTACTAGCTTTCCAAGGAGATAAAGGTTTGCAGTTACATTGTCAAGGTTTTAAAGTTTTGTAGGCACCATTATCATGCTAGTAGTCCTCAAGCTCTGTGCTTATTACCTTAATCCAACATCTCGGTTTGAGCGGTACTAGAGTTAGAACATTTGAACTGAACCATTTTCCTTCATTATTCTTCATTCTACAGTTTGTACTTTGTAAAGGGGTTGAGAAATATGGGTTTACAGCAACATAGGATTCTTCATTCTCAAAGATCTTACTCTAGTTTCACATCTATATTTTATGTCCTAGTCATGGAAGTTGATAAGAAGCCTCATCCCAGTGGTCATTTACTAAGGAATGAGTGAGTATTGATAGGTCGAAAAGGTGTTAGGACCTGTTGTTGTGGCAGATGGCATGGGAGGGGAAGCTATGTATGAGCTTGTTCGAGTTGGTCATGACAATGTGTTGCTACTGCAACTTTTCTCCCCAAATCTCATAAGTTTCGGGCCCCTCCTCATAACTAAGCATCACTGCAGGTTGGTTCATCCTTGATGTTTCTTCGGTCACGCTTTAAGTGTTGATGTTGTGAACAATTTTCACGTAGCCCGTTTCTACATTTTGTTCGTGCTCAAACTTTGCAACGAGTCGCGAAGTTAAGTTTAAGTTTGCTAGCTATATTTGATGGATCGTCGACTTGAAAGTATAATGGGATTTGACTACCATTGATGTTTCAGAGGCTTTCGAACGCTTGAGTTTTCTGTCAAATCGGCTGTTTTTGTTTTCGTGCCTTCCGCCGTTGCGGCTTCCAGAGTGGTTTAGCGTCCGAAGTATAATTCTCTTCGACGTCCGATGTGTATTAGCCTCCGACCGCTCGCCCGTAGCCTCATTTTGTCCCGTTGCAGCTGGTGAATCCTCGTCCCCTCCGATTCCAAAGTCACCCGACTTCCAATGTAGTTTTTCCCGCTCTTTTTGCTTGTCTTCTAACCCTCTTTTTCTGCCATCGCAGCTCTAGTAGTCTTCTGGCCTCCGAAGCTCAGAATTGTCTGGCGTCCGATTTAAAACCTCTTTTTCCCCGATTCACTTGTCCACGACTTAAGCCCTGCCCGTCGTTGCCGCTGGAAAAACCTCTTGGCCTCCGAGCTTACTCCTTTCCGATTGCCGACTTTAATTTTTCCCGCTAGTAGTTTTCCTATTGAGGATCACAGGTTAAGTCTGTCAGGCCCGTATATGGTGCGCCATGCCATTTCCTTGTGAAATAGTCGTTAATTGATAATAATTTCTGTTTAGATAATGCTTGCGAATTGACTGCAGGCAGTTTCGAGAAAACTAGTCAATCTACCATGGTGTGAAGAAAGACGGACCGTCTGGCAAAGGTATAACTGAGGCTAGGGGAATTTCCGTGGAGAACCATGGCCATAGGAGAAAAAATCCGGAATAATGAATACACAGATACCAGAAGCGGATCAGTTACAGAGTGGTTCATGGTTGCATACAGAAAAAAGATCGGAATGTGAAGCGTTTGAGAAACTGAAAGGTCATGCGTCTGGGGGGGAAAACGAAGCACTCTGTAAGGGTAGTTTAAATATTGGAAAGTGGAACTGAGAAAGGGCTTTTTCCCTGGAAAATTTTGTAAATGTTTTCTTGTAAGAGGAACTACTTCGTTTTGCAAAGGAAACTGCAATTTTACCTGTTGGAGAGAGGAAAAGTGGAATGTATCAATGGAACTCAATGAATAATGTTGAAGAGGAACTATTTCGTTTTCAGCTGTGGTTCATTTACTGTAAGAGTATTTGATTTTCTGAACCTATGTTCTTGTTGAATGTTCTTCAATATCTTTTGGGGATTTTTCCATTGTGAGTAATAAATGTTGTTCATAAAGCAATTGGCTACCTGGTTGTTTAAATATTTGTGATTATTCATGTGTTTTGAAAGAAGTATCAGCTACCTGGAAATCTTCTTAGTGCATGTATGAAATGTATTACTCACCTAAAATGATAACCTTGCTCCCTAGGGATAGATTAGATAGTTAGTTTGATTTTGTATGTGACTGGGCTGCTTGTGAGTCTAAGACGAGAGGTAAGAACCCGCGCATCACATTGTGACCGCTCCTGGCATTCTGATCACCTTGCATTTATTTAGGCACTTGCATTTCATCTTTAAGTCAAAATACAAAAACTCGGTGGATCGGGCCGCAACCGATAAAACCTTTGTTTGTTGTTTGACCTATGGTGGCCGGACCCCAAAACCGGACGGATACCCTATACCAAAAAGTCAATGAGCTAGTTGGGAACGTTGATTGGGGAGAATCCCTTACTGTTGCTGCCTGCAAATTTCCAAGCCTCAACAGTTTTGGTGCTAGAAAGAGGGCCGCCAGTGCATGGCTGGCCACGAAAACTTGTTTTCTCAAGACTTTTCCACCGGTGACAGTTCTGAAAGAAGTGGGTTCCATAATTCAATCCCTGAAGAAAACAAAGAATATCTATATCCCGTTCACAATGAAAATGTTAATGACCTAAGAAGACATACCCGTGCTTATGTGAAGAAGATTGGAGGATTTCCAATTATTCCTTAATTGCCTAGAAGAGAGTACAAAAAGAAAGATCGTCCCTTAGTAGAAGACTCAGTGCTGGTTGGAGACTGGGAAGAACTTGTAGAGACAGCTCTACAGGAGGTTGAATTACCTTTGAACCAGGTGGGCCCAGATTCCCCTTACAACTCTTTTGTTCACAACCATGTTGGTTCACCTCCACACTCACCACCTTTACTCATGGCAGGCGTTAACGCCAACCTACCTCCGCCCAACCCACCAAATTCACCACCACCTGCATGGAGAGCCGAATCACCTCTAAATCTTACCCCGCCTTTGCTTGACCTACCTCAAGCCTTTAAAAATTTGTTGCCTAAATTTGACCCCAATGAGAAGATATTAGTAGATGATAATTTGCAGAGTTTCTATCTTGCTATAGAAGGATTAAGGGTGGAAGAACATGAAGGTGTGGTTTGTATATTATTCCCTCATACCCTCAAAGGAGCTACGGCCTCATGGTATTTTGGATTTCCTGCTAACTCCATCCCAAATTGGGACACCTTCGAGAGGATGTTCCGAAGTAAGTATGTAGTCCAAAAGACTCACGCTGCCCTCATGAAAGGACTGTGTGCATTGAAGAAAGAAAAAAAAGAAAAAGTGCACAGCTTTACACAAAGGTTTGCAGCATATCTAAAAAAAAATTCCGAAACAGATAAGCCTTCAGACAAAGTACTAATTGAATACTATACTTCAGCTTTGGGTCCTGATTTGGCCATGTTTGCTAAAGGTAGGGCCAAGCCTACTTTGACGGAGACCTATGAAGAAGCAAAAGTGGTGGAAGTGGAAAGAGAGAGCATTGAAGATTATCCTGAACAGTTAGGGGAGAGGAGGAAAACCTTACTGTTTACCAATCCTAAAGAGGAGAAAGCACCAGATTATGAAAGTATGGCCAAAATGATGCAAAAGATGTCTAATAAGATCATAGACTTAGAAAAAGAAAAATAAGCACAAAAGTTCTACATGCCATATTATAAGAAAAGGGAAGACAATAATCAGCCCCAATCTCCTCCTTAAAAAACTGCATCCATGAATCTGACGGATATAGGAATGGAAAATTTCTGTACCTTTCATCAACAACCTCATTCCGAAAGGAACTGTCCACAATGGATAAATTCAATGATGTTAGTCATGAATCAGATGTTGGATTCGAGATTAACGGAAGAAGATGATGATGAAAGGAAATAAAGTGAGGCTTCTACTTCTACAAAAGAACAAGAAGAAGAAACTATGGCATTATGGAGTTCTGTCTCCTTACTCGATGGAGAAGAAGATATCACTCAAAAACACAAAGATATCAGGGAGGCTAACGTTACAACTAGAAGTCAAGGGACGGTTAGCAATGACAATATTTTACTCCCAAATATCAGAAGGCTGCAAAGAAATATTAGGAAAAAATTTGAAGATAAATCCGTGGCCGATAAGACTCCAGAATTCACTATTACCAGCCAAGATCCTAAGCAGAACAGAATGCTGCTTGAACGAAACAAACAAAAGGTGAATGCTGATAAATCTCAGTCCATTAAACAACAAATTGAATATGACGTTGTTGAATATTTAAAGAAGATAAAGGCAAACGTCCCACTGTTTGAAATGTGAAAAGTACCTCAACAGAAAGAAAGGTTGTTGAAAGCACTGGAAACATCAGAAGAGGAGCGGCCCGCTGAAAATCAGCCTCGGGATGAAGAAGAAATTGGAGAAGCTAGTACTGGAGGTGAGTCTAAAACTAAATAGCCACCCTTCCTCCTCATGTTTGAAATTTTTAATCATAACGTTCACAATTGTCTAGTAGACTCAGGGGCGTCAATTAATGTCATGCCCGTATCAGAATGCAAGAAAATCAATGGGCAGCTTAAGCCAACCACGTGGAGGGTGGTGCAATTGGATAGGACAGACGTTAATGTAATTGGTGAGATGGAGGACGTTCTAATCCGTCTAGCATCAAATGAAAAAGTATGCCAAGTTATTAACATTGTGGTGGCTGATATACCAGATGCTTATGGTCTGGTCCTGAGCAGAGATTGGTCAGCTAAATTGAATGGATATTTTGCCTCAGATTGGTCGCACCTGTGGTTTCCGTACAAAGGAAGTCCCAATCAGATTAAGGTTTTGAGAGAACCTCACATGAAGTACAATGTTACTCAACTAGATGATAAGAATGTACCAGTTGAATCTGTGTTGGGAAACTATTTTCTCGAATTGGAACGAGGGAACTATCAAGCGGAGGAGGACAGTGACACATCTGACACCCAGCCTGATCTCCTTCAATTTTCTTAGGCTAATAAGATTGATTGTAAAATAGTATATTTAGCAGTAGGTGTAGAGTCATTTTCAGTAGTTAGTGATTTTTGTATTTTATTCTTCGATCGCTCAAAGACATTAGAAGGGTCAGGGGCTGGCTGTGTCCTTATTGATCCACAGAAGAATAAACATTTCCTGTCTTGCAGATTAGAGTTTGAGTGTACTAATAATACTGCTGAATATGAAGCTTTGGTGCAGGGACTCAAGAAAGCGATTGAATTGAAGGTAAGTAATTTAAAAGTTTTTGGGGATTCTGAAATTGTTGTGAAACAAATCTGGAATCAAATCCACTGTATTTCCCCTCACTTGAAAGCTTACCAGAATGAGGTATGGGACCTGCTTAAATGTTTTAATGCACTCAACATTATTTCAATTCCAAGAATTAGGAACGCACCAGCTGACTTATTGGCCACTTCGGCCGCTAGGCTTGTCCCCTCGAATAATCGATGTACTGTTGAATTTCTTTTCAGGCCTTCAGTACCTGATATGATCACCAATCTACGGGTGTTCGATGATGACCAACAAATCATAGAATGTTTAACAAATGATGAGGTATTCAAAGGACCGATTATCGATGATGAAGAACACCAAGCCGAGATGAAATTTGACAATTTCATTGCTAAAGGGGTCAACCCTACAGTTCGAACTAATAAACTTGGGGACTGAGACGGATCCTAAGTTTGTAAACCTCGACAAATGTTGTTCACCAGCCGAAAGGGATGGGTTTGTCAGCTTGTTCAAATAGTACAAAGATGTCTTTGCCTGGACATACCAAGATTTAAAAATATACGATACCAACATCATTAAACACGTTGTTACCATCAAGGCAGGATTCAATCCATATCAACAGCCCTTGAGGAAAATGCATCCAAAACTGGAACCACTGATCCAAAGTGAGGTAAAGAAATTATTGGATGCCAGAATCATTTTTAAAGTTAGACACTCAGAGTGGGTATCAAATCTGGTACCAGTCAGAAAGAAGTCAGGAGAGATCAGAATGTGCGTGGACTTCAGAAACTTAAACCGCGCCTCAGATAAAGACAACTATCCGGTGCCCCCCATGGAACAATTGCTACAGATGGTCTCTAGTTCTGAATTGTTTTCATTATTAGACGGTTTCTATGGCTACAATCAAGTATTGGTAGCCGAAAACAACAGATTAAAGACGACGTTCAGGACCAAATGGGGAACTTTTTCCTATAGAAGGATGCCCTTTGGATTGATTAATGCTGGAGCAACCTTTCAGAGAGCTATGGACATAGCTTTTCGTGGACTGATTGGACGAAGTGCTGTAGTATACCTGGATGACATTACAATTTTTTCGAAGAAAAGGGGAGAACACGCTTTTCACCTAAAGCAAATCTTCAAACACTGCCGAAAATATGGCATCTCCTTCAATCCTAAGAAGTGCGTCTTCGCAATCACAGAGGGCAAGTTGCTAGGCCACATAGTTTCAAAAAGAGGAATATCTATCGACCCAGAAAGAATTAAGGCCATTGAGCAAATCCCTATGCCACATAATAAAAAGGGAATGCAATCATTTATGGGAACCATAAATTTTGTAAGAAGATTTGTACCAGATTTTGCCCAGACTGTTAAGCCACTGCAACAGATGGTCAAGCAAAATGCACAATTTAAGTGTACTGAAATTGAAAAAAATGCTTTCAGTAAAATAAAAAATGCTGTTGCACACGCGCCCTCCCTGAAAAGTCCGGACTTTGATAAAGACTTTATTATGTATACATTTGCATCCGATGATTCATTGGCGGCTGTGCTGATGCAAAAGGAGGATGGCAGGGATGAGTTCCCAATCTCTTTTATGAGCACTGGGATACAAGGGGCTGAATTAAACTACCCAGCCATTGATAAGCAATCTTACGCGATGTTTAAGGCAGTGAAGCAATTCAGGCATTATATATTAAAAAATCGAACCAGGGTAATAGTCCCTTACCCAGCTGTAAGATCCCTCCTCATTCAGAAAGAGTTAGGAGAAAGAAGAGGCAACTGGGTAACAGCTCTTCAAGAATACGACCTTGAATTCAAGCCAGCCACTATAGTGAAAGGTCAGGGGTTATGTAAATTGATGACTGAAAGCAGAAACGATGAAGAACAAGCATGGGAAGATGAAGCCGAATTGCATATAATGGATGTATGTCCTTTTTTTACAGCTCCTGAGTCTTGGTATAGAGACCTTGTACATTATCTCCAGTCATGACTGTTGCTGGAACATTGGAACTCTAAACAAAGAAGGGCGCTGCGCCTGAAATCAGCTTCATATCAAATCATGGAAGGCATATTATTTAGAAAAAACTATGACGGGGTTCTCCTCAGATGTTTAGAAAAGGAAGATGCAAAGAAAGTAATGACAGAATTACATGATGGTCCGGCTAGGGGACATTATTCATGAGACACTACCGCCAACAAAATCCTTAGGGCCAGTTACTACTAGCCTACACTCTTCAAGGATGCACATGCACATGTCTGGAAATATGATAATTGTCAAAGGTGTGGTGGAAGGCAGCCTAAGCCAGCAGCGCCCCTAGAACATGTTATGATCCGAGAACCATTTGAGCAATGGGGGATGGAAATTATTGGAGAAATCAAACCAAATTCTTCCCTGCTGCACAAGTACATTCTTACTGCAACTGATTATTTCACTCGCTAGGTCAAAGCTATCCCACTGCGCAAGATAAACTAAGACGAAGTCATTAGCTTCCTACAAGATCATATCATGACCAGGTTTGGAGTTCCAATTTCATTAGTTTTTTATAATGCTAAATACTTTTCATCAATTAAATTGACCGCATTTGCTCATGATAAAGGGATAAAATTACATTATTCTGCTAACTATTATCCGCAAGGGAATTGCCTGGCTGAATCATCTAATAAAAACCTCATTAGGATTCTGAAGAAGACTGTAATAGAAAACCAAAGAGGTTGGCACTCAGCCTTACCCAACGCCCTGTGGGCTGACAGAGTCACCCCTAAGTCTGCAATAGGAGTGTCACCCTATACCCTCGTGTACG
The DNA here is from genome assembly GCA_001517045.1 of Pseudotsuga menziesii. Lineage (NCBI taxonomy): Eukaryota > Viridiplantae > Streptophyta > Pinopsida > Pinales > Pinaceae > Pseudotsuga > Pseudotsuga menziesii. The sequence continues at coordinate 137,712 of LPNX010412729.1, read as the reverse complement.
GTAAGGAAGCCATCCTACCTCCCAATATCATGTTACCATCTTCCATTCTCGCTCAAGAGTCTAGGGGGTCGGATGAAGAAATTTTACAAATAAGAATTTATAATCTCCTAAAAGCAGAGGAAGCCAGATCTAAAGCCAAAGAATGCTTTAAACAATAATAAGAGTCAGTCAAGAGATGGTTTGACAAGCATAAAGCCGGGACCAAAGACTTTGAAGTAGGAGACTTAGTCCTCAAATGGGATAACCCCCATGATGAGAAAGGAAAACATACCAAGTTCCAGTAGTTGTGGGTTGGCCCTTTTCAAATTGCAGCCAAGCTCGGTCCTTCTACTTACAAGTTGCAAGATCTGCAAGGGTGGGAGGAGAACCTACCAATGAATATTTTGTTTCTCAAACCTTATTTTTCTAGAGTTTGTTTGATTTTTTCTGTCTTGTATATAAATAATTTGCCCGACTGTCTTTTGAGTCATGTTTTAGTTGGTTGTTGTTGAGTTCTTTTCAGCTTGTTTCGTTGATTTCAATAAAGGGAGAAAGCCTACAGTTGCTTGGGATAAGACCGAAATGTTTTGGGTTTGATAAACGTTTGGTGTCAGACTGTGTATTGCTGCTTAAATGAAAGAATTTCTTCTGGTAGAGCAGTTTTCTCAAGGAATTCTGTGTGCATTGAAGTCTTTCTTAACCCTTGTGAAATAAACAAGGTTCGAGGAGTCTGGAATACTATGTTGAGGCTCCATCCACCTCACACTTAAAATGTTCTCAGGAGCGATAACAGGGGACCCATGGAAAAGAGCAAGGTGAACAATATGTTAAATATAAATGATCCCATGCCAATAAGTAAATGCCCAAAGGCAGAAAAGAGTCGAAACTTCTGTGACAGTATCATACATCAAAACAAAAGCTAAATCATAAGTACTAAATTGCCAAAAGATCCTCTCCGTCCGTGAGCTAAAACTTGAAATACACCACTCACACAAAAGGACACTATGGGATAGAGGATCCTGAATCAAAATTCAGTAATAAAGGCAAGTAGGAGGACTCAGATAAAAGGGACAAAAGTCCAAAAAGGCCAAAAAATGCTAAAATTGCATGGGAACGAGGAAAAAACGAATACTGTTGTTTACCATCTACTACAATCCTATGGTGTCCACGCTGTTAGCTACGTAATGGAATAATTAATAATGAACTCATTTCTGGCCTTAGTAGAGTTATCTGGACTTAAAGGTCTTGGTTTCCACCTCCCACCAAAGTGGACTATCATCAATGATTAAGGCACACACTTCTGTCGGTTGAGAAATCCATATGGCTGGAAGAATTCATTAGATGCATTCTTGTTAAACAGTATGTTGCTAAAAGTATAATAACCCAGAGATCTAGGTTCCCCAGGTAATCGCCAGTTGTTGCTACTGCAACTTTTCTCCCCAAATCTCATAAGTTTCGAGCCCCTCCTTATAACTAAGTATCACTGCAGGTTGTTTCATCCTTGATGTTTCTTCGGTCACGCTTTAAGTGTTGATGTTGTGAACAATTTTCACGCAGCCTGTTTCTACATTTTGTTCGTGCTCAAACTTTGCAACGAGTTGTGAAGTTAAGTTTAAGTTTGCTAGCTATATTTGATGGATCGTCAACTTGAAAGTATAATGGGCTTTGACTACCGTTAATGTTTCAGAGGCTTTCAAACGATTGAGTTTTCTGTCAAATTGGTTGTTTTCATTTTCGTGCCTTCCGCCGTTGCGACTTCCAGAGTGGTTTAGATTCCGAAGTATATTTCTCTCCGACGTCCGATGTGTATTAGCCTTCGACCGCTCGCCCGTAGCCTCGTTTTGTCCGCCGTTGCGGCTGGTGAATCCTTGTCCCCTCCGATTCCAAAGTCACCCGACTTCCGATGTAGTTTTTCCCGCTCATTTTGCTTGTCTTCTAACCCTCTTTTTCCTCCATCCTGGCTCTAGTAGTATTCTAGCCTCCGAAGCTCAAAAATGTTCAGCGTTTGATTTAAAACCTCTTTTGCCCCGATTCACTTGTCCATGACTTAAGCCCCGCCCGCTGTTGCGGCTGGAAAAACCTCTTGGCCTCTGAGCTTACTTCTTTTCGATTGCCGACTTTAATTTTTCCCGCCATTATTTTTCCTGTTGAGGATCACAGGTTAAGTCTGTCAGGCCCGTAGATGGTGCGCCATGCCATTTCCTTGTGAAATAGTCGTTAATTGATAATAATTGTTGCTTAGATAACGCTTGCAAATTGACTGCAGGAAGTTTTGAGGAAACTAGTCAATCTACCATGGTGTGAAGAAAGCCGAACCGCCTGGCAAAGGTATAACTGAGGCTAGGGGAATCACCGTGGAGAACCATGGCCGTAGGTGACAAAATCTGCAATAATGAATACACAGATACCAGAAGCGGATCAGTTACCGAGTGGTTCATGGTTGCATACAAACAAAAGATCGGAATGTGAAGCATTTGAGAAACTGAAAGGTCATGCGTCTGGGGGGGAAAACGAAGCACTTTGTAAGGGTAGTTTAAATATTGGAAAGTGGAACTGAGAAAGGGATTTTTCCCTGGAAAATTTTGTAAATGTTTGCTTGTAAGAGGAACTACTTCGTTTTGCAAAGGAAACTACAATTTTGGTTGTTGGAGAGAGTAAAAGTGGAATGTATCAATGGAACTCAATGAATAATGTTGAAGAGGAGCTATTTCGTTTTCAGCTGTGGTTCATTTACTGTAAGAGTATTTGATTTTCTGAACCTATGTTCTTGTTGAATGTTCTTCAGTATATTTTGGGGATTTTTCCACTGTGAGTAATAAATGTTGTTCATAAAGCAATTGGCTACCTGGTTGTTTAAATATCTGTGATTGTTCATGTGTTTTGAAGGAACTATCAGTTACCTGGAAATCTTCTTAGTGCATGTATGAAATGTATTACTCACCTGAAATGATAACCTTGCTCCCTAGGGATAGATTAGATAGTTAGTTTGATTTTGTATGTGACTAGGCTGCTTGTGAGTCTAAGACGAGAGGTAAGAACCTGTGCATCACATTGTGACTACTCCTGGCATTCTGATCACCTTCCATTTATTTAGGCACTTGCATTTCATCTTTAAGTCAAAAAACAAAAACTCAGTGGACCGGGCCGCAACCGGTAAAACCTTTGTTTGTTGTTTGACCTACGGTGGTCGGACAGCAAAACCGGACGGATTCCCTATACCAAACAGTCAACGAGCTAGTTGGGAACGTTTATTGGGGAGAATCCCTTACTGTTGCTGCCTGTGAATTTCCAGGCCTCAACACAATGTTATTGGTGAAATCATTCATCTAGAGGGTGATTTTTCCACCATTGAATTTTATAAAGAGACTGCGGGATTAATGGCTGCATTAAAAATCAAATATCTGGTAGATAGCAAGAGTGTTCATTGCCATATCATCAAAATTGTATTTCAGCGAGACACATTCATATGGAATCGACTGTTGGATACTTATATGATGTATGAAATTTTGGATAATGCACGTTGAGAAAATGTATACGAAGGATACAATTTCATGGAATACAATGATCAGTGGATTTGTAAAAATTGGCAACATTCAAGATGCTCAGCAACTATTCGACAAAATGCCTGAACGAAATGTGCTTTCGAGGAATGTTGTGATTTCCAGATATTCTTGACATGGGCATCCAACGGAAACCATGGAACGTTTTGAACAAATGCAAGTGGCCGAATTCGAGTGGGACTGGATCACATATGCATGTGTTCTTAGTACATGTACCAGTCTACCGTCTCTGGAACAGGGCCATGCCCAACAAGGACATGGTGAAGAATCCCTAAAACTATATTTCCAAATGCAAAGGGAAGACATGAAGCATGACCGCATAATATTTGCGGATGCTCTTGATGCATGTGCAAGTCTTCTGGATGAGGAGTATGGAAAACTGATACATACCTATATTACCAAAACTAGATTTGAGTTCGAAAGATTTACAGGAAGTTCCATTGTTGATATGTATGCTAAGTGCAGAAGCATAGATGATGCATGACAAGTATTTGACAATGTGGCTGAAAGGGACTTGGTGTCACAGAATGGCATGATTGGAGGATATGCCTAAAATGGCTATGGGAAATAGGCTCTCAAATCTCTTTGAGCAAATGAGGCAGCTCGAAGACTCTAATATTATTCCTAAGTTAGTAAAGCACTTGACACTTGTTATGTTTAGATTATTTAGATATTTTTTAGATATGATTCTCTTCTATTTTTGGAAGTTCAGACCTTAAAAAGTGTATCTATAACAAACGTTTGTTACACTTTTATGCCCTGTATATTGTAATATTTTTTATGAATGAAAAGGAGGGAGACACATGGGAGTCGAGAGACTAGAACTTATGCAGACCTACAATACTTTATGTGTAAGATCTTTTTTGTTTTATGAATGATTAATGTATATTTGGAGCTAGGTTTTGGAATTATATTATGTTTATGTTCATTAGTATTATTTGAACTCTGGTTTATATTGTAGTTATGTAGATGTATTCTATATAGATGTTGTATTTACTTGTGAATGTTATGTTTGCATGAGATTTGGGATGTTAATTCAAATGGGTGTACTTTTATATATGTTACAATAATAAACTATCTTTTTATTACTTGTTTATGTATATATTATTAAAACCATGTTTCAATTGCTTAATAATGTGGATCATTCGTATTACAAATTTTCTTCCTTATTGTAACATCCCTCTCGTATAACCTAGATATTTTGTAATTACGAATGTGTATTGTACTTGTTCTTGCATGAGGAGCTCAAGGCTAAGGCCCCACCAAAAACAAAAGCTTGCAGCTTCTATAAGTAATTACATAAGTGAAAATCTTAGGATACATAAAACAGTGACACAACTTAACGAGGGGTCAACTAAACCCGCAAGGTAGTATTGGGGAGAAGATCTGCCTTATAGGGGATTTCCTACTTTGCCAAAAATTATCCCAATTAAGTTACCTATTCTAGTCACTTAATCCTCTTATGATTAAGCCTCGATAGAGGGAGACACGATCATTTCTTTCATGTGACATAAAAGGGCCAAGGCATTAAAGTTTACAAATTTATAAGGGGAAACCAACCTAAGGATTTAATGGTTAAAAGGGCTATAGGTTGTGGGTGCTTAAACATATGGTATCAAAAACATGAAGAGAATGAAATTATTGGGTGGGTATATTGTATACATTGATATATGTATAATTTTCTGCCCTTATTTATAAATATGAAGAGAATGAAATTATTGGGTAGGTAAATTGTATACATTGATCTATGTATAGTTTTCTCCCCTTATTTATAAATTTGAAGAGAATGAAATTATTGGGTAGGTAAATTGTATAGATTGATATATGTATAATTCTCTTCCCTTATTTATAAATTTGAAGAGAACGTTATATTGGGTAGGTTAATTGTATACATTGATATATGTATAATTCTTTGCCCTTATTTATACATCTGAAGAGAACAAAATTATTGCATTGGTTAATTGTATACATTGATATATGTATAATTCTCTGCCCTTATTTATACATCTGAAGAGAACATAATTATTGGGTAGGTAATTGTATACATTGATATATGTAAATTATATTTCTCTACCTTTATTTCATAGATCTGAATCCAGTATGAACAATAAGTGGTAGCATGGCTCGGATCGTAGCCAGTTGGTTATGAAAGCTGTGAAGGTAATTTATATCCCTCTGTGTTTGTTTCTAGTAAGAACAAGCGTTGTCCCTTTTTGCTTAGTTCATATTTGGTAGATGTGAAATTATATATATGTGCATTAGAGTGAGGATAGGATAAACCAAGTTACCTTACTCCTTGAAGAGTATCTAGTATCTTGGTTAGGATATTGGAAAGATCCTACTAGAATTCATGAAGCATTTTTGACATTAGTATTGGTTAGTTTTGAAATACTTTGGAAGAAGAAGAAAAAAGAAGGTATGGCAACATTGTTGTTGTGGATTGTAACTCTATTAATAAATAATGTGAACATGATGCAACCGTTTTGTGGACGTAGCCCTTGGATAGGGTGAACCATGTATATTTGGCATCTTGTTTCTTATCTGTACACCTTATGTATGTCATCTGGGTTTTATTTGATATTGTGTTTTGTTTGATACTTATAATGATGTCTATTTGAAGGATAGCAATTACTAGCTGATTTACCGATGTATGCGAACAATGTTTAAAGCACTAAGGAAAGCCATGACTTTATGGAACTAATAAGTGGTCACACAAAATGTTTACTATTTGACATGAAACAATAGTACGAATTAGAATTAAGTAATGTAGCAATTCTAAAATTAAAATTTTGATTGTTAGTGCCTCCTTAATGCATGCCTTAATGGAGTTGTGACATATGAAGAAAAATACCTTTTTTATTGTTGATAAAAAGGTATCAATGGAAAGGGTTTTTGTTTCCAAGTTAAAAGAATGCTTATCTCTATTATAACTAAAAGCAACATGGAGATTTATTTTTTACCCCATATTTCAAAATTTTTACATGTGGAATTTCAGGTATGTTACATATGGTATGAGAGCGAGGTTGCAACACGTGGGCCTATATGGGAAGAACGTGAAACACAAGGTATAGTCAGGAAAATAAGTACAAATTTGATAGACCAAAAAGGTAATAAGGTAAATGTTAATTTAGTGAATCAATGATTTATGATCAAAGGATGAAATGCAAGCCGTATTTTGCCACTTTGTATGGAGTTGCATATGCCAATACAGATTATAGCAAGTTCCATTAGTTTTATTTATGTATGTAGTAACCATGACATCCTTTCCAGATAATTAATTGATGTTCCAAAGTTCTTCAAGAGAGTTGCAGGTGTATAGCGAATATGCACAAAACTCAATTGATGATCAAGTCAGTATAAATGAGATAAGTACCCTTTCATGGTTCATGGATCAAGTATAGCTCATATTAGTGAAATAGGGTCTTAGTAAGTGCAATATATACCTTACGTAGGTCCCTTACAATAAATTGTTTTGGACTATTAAATGGAATATGCATATTTTCTTAAATTTGAGGAGAATAATATGAGGAAAGACCAAATTTTATTTTAACCCCATTGGCTTTGTGGAAAGGAGAATAATTCCTCATTTAATTTATAACCCATCCTTGGTATTTCGAAAGTACCTGGAAATGGTGTCTCTGGACAGAGGTTGAGTGTCATATCCTACATGAATTGCATATCCATATGTGATACATATTACATGTAGTTACTGGAGATACTGACAAACGACGGACATTGATTAACATAATTATGATGCAATTAAGTGTCGTTGAAATTTATTGGGAAATTAATGACTCCTTGGAATATTAAGCAATCATGCCTGAAGAGGACCTTGATAATTTAGCGTCGCCTTGAGAAAACATTTGAAATTTTTCGATAGATGAAAATGAAATGTATGCATTCTAAAGAATAGGTCATTATCAATAACATATAGGACTGCTAAAGGACTGGGGGAATTGAGTCTTGATTTAGAATTTTCTATTAATAAAGGATAAATATAAGTGGCTCATGAGGATATCTTTTTCAAGTCAACATAGAGGTCCCACTATGTTAGGTATATATATTATAAACCTTAATTTATACATACCTTTCTCAAAAAGAAAAGTAGTATAATTTCTTGGAGATAACCACGTAACTATAAAACAAAATTTGATAAGCTAATAATTCAAGGAAGGACTAAAAACACTACCCCTAAAACTCTAGTGAAGCACAACTAAAATTATCATGTATAAAATTTAAGTAAGAAGGTATTTGGTGGTAAAATAGTAGGTATGTTAAAAGCACCTATTGTTAGGATTATGAAAAATGCATGGATAAAATGTATATTGTATCAAATGGTTGTTAGTGATGTTAAAGACACAAATGTATTAACACTAACATTTGGTTGAATGTGAACAAGTTGTTTATAACTAAGAACCTATTGTTTTGGTTAGAGCATATCAGATGATAAATGGAAGGAACTTCCTGTCCTTAAGTCTAGGTCCATAAAAAAATGTGCAGAATTAGATTGGACCAAACCTTTGATATGTGTGTGCATCACTAACATACGACTTTGAGTCTTGAATGAATATAACCCGAGGAAGAGTTATGTCTTGTTTTGATCTTGCTATCCTATTTTGTAAACTAATATATCTCGAAAATGTTTCTGGTTATATTAAAAATTTTACACTAAATATGGTGGCTCTTATTTTGATGAAAAAGAACATTGTCAGACTTGACATAAGTAGCCGAGATGTGAAATGATGGTAAGTAGTTTACTTTGAATTATTGATGTTATTGGATTTTCTATGTCCCTAGCTTGCCACACATAAATGTGGTGTAAAGTTGGAATGTCCCTTCACTAGTAATTATCCATATAATAGATAAGGATGTCTAAGGATATTGATATTGAAAATAATAAGTTGATGAATGTTGTAAAATGTTATATGCTAACATTGCAGGATATACTAGGAACACTATCAGTCGGAATTGACTGTAAGTAAAAATAATGAGGTTGAGAATGGGTAATGTTTTACTTATTGTAAATTGTCAAATTTCAAGGTTTTATAAACCAAGGATTAACTGTGGACAATGTTGTTTATATACTAACATTGCAAGACTCACCAAGATTATGACCATTGCTATAATTGACTTACACTATGGTATATAAATCCACTTGCGTATATAATTTGCACTCAATTGCTTAGAAATGAGTAAGGAGTAATTTTTTTTTAAAGATTTACAGTGTTATATGACTCATGAATGATGTTAAAATCACTGCAACTTATGAAATTCTAATGATTAATTAATGAAATTATGGGTTGCCGATAGATGCCTTGACTAACTGTGTATCCGATTAACGAATCGGGACAAGGGAAGTAAAGTCATGCTAAGCACCAAGGAGTGTGTGTTACAAATAGTCAAAAGTTGAAATTTATATTAAATACGAACAAGGAAAATTGAATGATGTGGGAGCACAATGGTGTTAGGCAAGTGATTTTCATGTGAGCACATTGGTGTTAGGCATATATGTTGCAGAAGCACAATGGTGTTAGGAAAGTGATTATTTTGATGATCTAACTCTACCTTGCTTTTCTGGACTCCATCAGGGCTGGGTGGAAAAGGGATTCCTCGATTCAAACAAAGAGGCTTGAGGGAAATCATGAAAGAGGATGACATCAATATCAAGACCTGGGCAAAGATGGCATCTGGAAGACAAGACGCTATTTGATGTCACTGAGGAGAAAATTTTTGACTAGTGGTAAAAGGGAGAGTAACCTCAGAAATAATTGTAAGTCCACATGAGAATTTTAAAAGAAAACTCTTTACGAAGAAAGAACAAGTTCACAAATTTTTCAAGTAATCAAACTGCTACATGTTTAGTGTGTAAAAGTAAAGAAAGGAGTTACCTCAGGTCAAAGACTACATAACTATCCATGGATTGGAGATAAACCAGCCACACAAAGGATAGAAATTATGTTTTACTAATGGATCATTTGCATTATGGAAGAATAATTGGGTATTATGATACCAATAAAAATGAGAAAGTGTTCCATAAATTGCAAATTGCTATGATACAAAAGATCCATTGCTTATGTTAAGTTGAGTTATAATTTTGGACATGTTGTACTAAATAAAAATCAGGAAAAGACCCGATCTTATTGATAGTTGCTTGAAAAGATACGGAAATATCTCCGTGGATGAGAACAAAAAACACCAAACAAGAAAAGATGACTCAGTAGAAGAAGGAAATTGGTTGAAAATGGGAACACCCAGGACGATGTTATTTTTAAGGGTGAGAGGATGTAACATCCCTCTCGTATACCCTAGATATTATGTAATTACGCATGTGTATTGTACTTGTTATTGGGTGAGGAGCTCAAGTCCAAGCCCCCACCGAAAACAAAAGCTTGTAGCTTATATAATTAATTACCTAAGTGAAAAGCTTAGGATACATAAAATAGTGACACAACTTAATGAGGGGTCAATTAAACCCACAAGGTAGTATTGTGGATAAGGTCTGCCCTATAAGGGATTTCCTACTTCGGTGAAATATATCCCAATTAAGTTACCTATTATAGTCACTTAATCCTATTATTATTAATCCTTGATAGAGGGAGTCACGGTCATTTCTTTCATGTGACATAAAAGGGCCAAGTCATTAAAGTTTACAAATTTATTGTAACACCCCCAAATCCAGATAAAAGACAATCAAAGAAAAATGTTGTAACAACCACATGAGAACTACTATTTTCAAGCGTTTATTATCAAGATCTATATATGTTTCTTTGTTAACTATTAACAGCACACGTTTTCCTAATAAATAATGTAACACACCCCCACATACCTAAAGGGAAATAATTTTGATTTTTTTTTTTTGCTTTTTCTTTTCCTTGCCTTTCTTACCTTTACTTTTGATACAACAACCATCGTGGTTAGTATCATGGAATACTATCCAAGTTATTAATAAATTATATCACAACATCTCATAGTGTTAGGTAATGAACAAAACCTTTAACATAGTGACATGAAGATGCTGACAAAAGAGACACCAGAATAAGTGATTCACCCCAAACTTGGGATTTCATTCACCAAATCATTGTAATCTTTTATTATTTTTTCTCCTGCCAAGGGGTATGCACATATAATCTACTTGTTGCAGTTCATTTTCCTTTCTTAAGATCATCAGGAGATTGTTGGTCATGAATAGGAGATTTGTTGTCTACAAAATAACATAAGTCCATTGTAATAAGTCAGCCATGACAACCATTCCTACTATCGATAATTTTATAATGATTAACACATATACATTCTTCCTTAAAACATTCATATGGAACCATTTGACATTCTACACCATTTTTTCATCAAGACATAAGTTAAAAATAAAACAACAAGCAAAAAATAAGAGCGAGACCGATATATGTGGTTCACCCCAAACTTGGGGTTACATCCACCAAAATTAGTTGCCTTCTTTTATTCAAGAAAAATCGACGTATCAATAAATATATCCCACATCATACATGATGTGTCATTCTTTTCTATTTCTCAGAGCTTCTCCTATAATCAGAGATGAAATTTACATTATCAACGTGAGACCACAAGATCCTTAGAGCATATCTAAGTAAACATGGCCTCACTTTAAAACACCATCGATACAAGGACCACAACCTTTAGTAAGTTCAAGGAAATTGGATCACCGTTTAATCGAAGGAAAAGGGACATTAATTTATGTAGTGAAAACTATGATTAGCAACAACAATGTAGGTTACCTTCCAAGGTTTGGTTTAGAAAATAAAGTCAAACAGATATGATATTTTCTACTATAAATTGACCATTGGTTAAGCAAGCTTGTTGAGGTGATATTCCAAAGTTTGGACATTGAGTTTTATGCTTAATGAGGTATTTAATTTCCCCAAGGTTTTAACTCCAGTTATAAACTAGCATCAGTCAAACTTTAATTACCACACTCATTAAAAGAAAGTTTAAGTCTGATAATAAGATTACCTCAAACTGGGTACATGCCTATAAAGAAAAGGGGAAAGTCATTGGTGTTGGTTGTTTTAACTATGCAACAAGAAGAACGATCTCCATGTTTTTGCTGCTACCAAGGAAGGATCCAACAACAGTCCAAGTCCCTCGAATTAATAATAGGGTGAATAAAAACAAAATGAAATCTCAAAGTCGAGAGAATATGGCCATGTTGACCCAGCACATGCAGCATAAATCTACACACCAGTCGACAAACCAAAGTACTCCCAATGTAAATCCCAAGCATCGAGCTCACAAGGAGATAGATATACTTGGAAGGGATCGATTTCATTAACTGAAAATTGCCTAGCCCCCTTTGACTTCAACATAGGAAAAAAATAAACAATAAATTCTGAAAACCCCATTAATGGTCATGAGATCGATCGCACAACTTCCTTGACTTCACTAAGAAAATATGAAAACAAAGACCCAATTAATTGGCATGGGACTGATTCCTTGAATAAAAATCGCCCATCTTCCTTCAAATTTTTTATAAGAAAAACAATAAAATTCGAAACTCCCAAACAATTGGAATGGGATTGATTCAACGAAAGTAATCACCTAGCCTCCTTAAATTTTTTGAAATTAAAAATAAGAAAAACTCAGAAAATTGGCAGGATCGATTTCATCAACGAAATCGCCCAGGCTCATTCGATTATCCACGAGTAAGACGTGAAAATCTAGAACCTGAAATAGTTGGTACAGGACTGATTTCAACAAATCAAATCACCCAACCTCCGTTCAATTTTCGAAAGCAATACATACATAAAAAAAATCAGACGATTGGCATGGATTGATTTCAAATAATAAATCGCTCAGCCTCATCCAATTTTTAGTGAGACATGCATGACATCATTCGATTTTCAATCAGCCAGACATGATGGACTATCACAAATAAAAGCACCAATATGATATGCAGCTAATTCTATTTCCACTAAAACAAACAAAACATACAAGAAACAAAATACTCAAGCTCTCAACCTCAAGGAAAAACATAGATGTCCTCTTCCAAAACTCAGAGGTTTGGCTTCCTTGGAAACACAGATCGCCTTTTTCCCTCCCTTCAAAAAGGATCTCAAAAATTGTAACTTAACCAAAAAAGAGCGCCTTTGGGAATCAGAGCTCGACTATATAAAAAATTCAAAGGACACTGCCACTGAAACAAAAGGCAGTCATCGATTTGCTCATGGAATAGCGCAGAGCTCTTTTCCCTCCATCCCCATCTTTTCGCCCCCTTTCATCAAGTGCAGAGATTCTCTTAAAAAATCCATTCCTCACCAAAAATCGTGCCCTTGCTAATTAATTCCCTCCACTTCATGTGGATACTCTCTTACAAAAAATCCCAAGAAATTAGTGACACGGCTGATTTCGAGGAGATGGTCGTGGAAAGGTCATTATTACCCTCTTTTTTCTTAGAGAATATCCCTATAACGATGGAGATACCACATAACTCCATATTTCTCTAAATATAAAAATATGCAAAATCTCCATGCTTCCCAAGTAATCTAGCATTGGGTGTGTTTTTTCATATATTAAAAGAAAGTTGGAGAAAACACCCCTTTTCCTCATAAAGGGCGGACCCTTCCCAAAACTTGTTTTCCCCTTTTTATTACATAAGCTAATATTAGTCTCACCAATTTCTATGGTACCATTAATTTATATCAAGGATTGTTTGCTTGTATATGTTGAAGTTATACCTATACTTATTAACTCACCATCATTACCTTCTTTGAGAATCAACCATGGAGCTAAATCTTTAGAAGTGCTTCATCTTTCGTTAACTTTAAGATGATATATATATATATATACTTAAGATGAAGCTTGAGTTATTTAAATGAGTTCAATGGGGAACCCACTCGGCACTTAATGCCCTTAAGGAGAAACAAGTAGAATTATCCTAACTTCTCTTCAACTTGTTTTAAAGTTTCCCTGTTTAAAGGTCGGATATCCTTAGGCCTTTATAGACCTGTTGGCCCGATTTTTTGACCTAGGCCAACAAGGAGATTATTCCCACACAATCAGCTTAAAGCAGCTTCCAGTGTGTTTGAAATAGCAAAATCCCGCAGGTTATGGTCCTGCTACCAACTGAATTTTTCTCTTAAGGAGAAACTAAAATTCAGTAAAAATTTATCCTAATGTTATTTCTATCTAAATAAACCCTAACGTTATTTTATACTACCTAAGTTATCCTATAATTGATTTCTTAAGGAAAGTCTCCGATTTTTTGAAGATTTTATATTTAATATTCTAAATATAAAAGACTATTAGAATTATCCTAAAATTACACAAATTTTATTTAACAACTGTTAAATCTGAACTATATTATAATAATACTAACTAAACTATCGTATCTATCCTATCTCAGCTGAGAGCGATTTTGAATATTATATTAATTATTAATTAATATAAGGATGAACAAAAGGATAAAGAATTGTTTATTGCAGTTTCTCTATCAAGTTATTTTATAGCAGAATGATTTAGTGTGAATGGTTTAAATATTTTTTATTTAGATCTTACTCCTTATCTTTCTATTCATCATTATATTAATTAATAATTAATATAATATTCAAAATCACTCTCAGCTGGGATAGGTAGGATAGTTAAGATAGTTCAGTTATTATTATCCTACTATAGTTTACATTTAACAGTTGTTAAATAGAATTTGTGTAATTTTAGAATCATTTGAATAGTCTTTTAAAATTTAGAGTATTAAATATAAAACCCTCCAAAATCGAAGACTTTCCTTAAGAGAGCAATTGTAGGATAACTTAGGTAGTTGAAGATAATTTTAGGGTTTATTCAGACACAAATAACATTAGGATAGATTTTTACTGAATTTTAGTTTGTCCTTAAGAGAAAAAGTCAGTTGGTAGCAGGACCATAACTTGTGAGATTTTGCTATTCCAAATACATTGGAAGCTACTTTAAGCTGATTGTGCGGGCATAATCTCCTTGTTGGCCTAGATCAAAAAATCAGGCCAACAAATGGCACTAGAAGGAGGGCATGTTAATGAGTAATAGAAGGTGAAACTAATGATAAAATTTCAACCAGTCAAAATCCTCCAGAAGTCAGTAGATCACCATTTATAGAAACTGTTAGGAGCATCCTCGAGCGTGATACTATCACATCTCCATTTACTCCTAAACAAAGCACTCAAAATTTAGAAGAATCATGAGATATTCTTACAAGAGCATATGCTAATCAATTTGGTATATCTCAAATAGATTATGGTCTACCTAGACAATAGTGACATAATCCACAATTGACCATAGTTACTCAAT
>LPNX010412729.1:85753-122560 GCA_001517045.1 Pseudotsuga menziesii | reverse complement strand
AGGATTCTATGTCCTATGAACTAGATAGAAGTGGGAAATCTGATACTTTTCCCCGTAGCAAGACAGAAAAAATTAATTTAGAAAAAGACAAATAATTTGATATAGAATAGTTGCAAAATGCTATTTGGACATTAACCAATGAAGTTGTAGGATTAAAAAAAACCAATTCTGAAGCTTCTCCTTCTAGGGGATATTTCAAAAATTAGTTTAGACAAAACCCGAATACAAATAATAAAAATACACCACTTGACATAGCAGCAAATGAAGAAATTTTTAATACAATTAAAGTTGTTTTATCTTTATCTGAAACTCCTTCTAATCAAGAAATAAATGAAAATGAAGAAGAAGAGGAATCAGAAGATGATGAAGAATCAGAGGAACCTCAACAAGGTAACGGTCATTTATGGGACAATCTTGTAAAAGGATATGAGAGTAAAAGTCCGCCTACAAGACAACATGCCTATAATACTCGTAGTAGAACATTCGCAAACACTTTCGGAGCTTCGTCAAGTTCTACTCCATATAATGACAACAACAATTCACAACCTAATAAACAAACTCAATCCACCAAATAGACTCAATCAACCAAAATTACCCAACCCATTAAAAATACTTCAAATTAGATTTACAATATGATATAATTGAAGATTTAAATAAGACATGTGCAAACATCAGTATGTATGAACTTCTTCAAATTTACCCAATGCCTAACACTCATGTTAGAAATCTCGCCATGAGTTCAATTATTCCTAATGCAAAACAAAATGTTTCTACAAACAATTCTAATAATGATTCAACAGCAACTGATAAAGGAAAAGAAACGGCTGACAAAGCTTCACTTATAGGTAAGAATTCTAAATCAAACACACCTCCATTTTCACTTACCTTTGAGATTTTCAATAGGAATGTTCATAATTGCATGGTAGACTCCGGAGCATCCTCCAATGTGATGCCTTTATCAGTATGCAAGAAGTTGAATGGGAAATATATTCCATCAAATTCACAAATAACTCAATTGGACAGGACAAATGTGAAGGTTGTAGGGGAAATGAAAGATGTTTTAGTCAGGATTGCTTGTAACCCTTCAGTTTATCAAATTATAGATATTGTTGTTGTAGATATTCCTGATCCATATGGGCTATTTTTAAGTAGGGATTGGTCTCAACAATTGAATGGATTCTTTGCCATGGACTAGTCAACATTATGGTTACCTAAGAACGGAAAGTCAAATCAGATAAAGATAAATAGAGAAAGATATATGAAACATATTGTCACAAAACTACAAGATCCTAGTGAACCTATTTTATTTTCATGTTGCATTATAGGAAATTACATGTATGAATTGGGATTTGGTAATTTTAAAGATGAACATTCTTCTTTTTCTGAAAATAAACAGCAATCAGAAATTAAAAATGTGACATCTATTTCTCCTGACTCTTCACTCAAGGAAATTATTAATCATGTAGATAATCTTAATATTGTAAATATTATAGAAAGCAAAGTAGTTGTTACTAGTTCTACTTGGACTCTATATTTTGATGGTGCGAAATCCAAAGAAGGAGTAGGAGGTGGTTGCCTACTAATAGACCCTCAGGGAAATAAAACATGTATAGCTTGTAGGATGGAATTTAATTGTACAAATAATACTGTGGAGTATGAAGCTTTAATACAGGGTTTGAAAAAGGCGATCGATTTGGATATCAAAGTATTAATTGCATACAGTGACTCTGAAATCATCGTCAGACAGGTTCGTAACTCTATTCATTGCATATATGAACATTTACAGAGTTATCAACGAGAGGTATGGAACCTTATTTCACATTTTGATGCATTTAACATAATTTATGTTATAAGAAGTCAAAATCAAGAAGCAGATTTATTGGCAAATGTAGCATCAAAGCTAATTTTGTCAGAAAATCTTACACCAGATTTCTTTTCAGTTGAATTGATTTTTAGGCCTTCTATACTAGATAATATTTTTAACTAGCGTGTATTTGATAATGATGTGCATGTACTAAATTTTCTGATGAATGAGGATACCTTTAAAGACTCAGCCATTGATGAAGTTACTCATGACGAAAATCTGTGAGATTTTTTCGGTAATAAATGATTTTTGTTCAGTTGAAAAAGATTTTGAAAAGGTAAAACCAGTCCCTAATTCAATACTACGATTAGAAAAGTCCTTTGATCTTCAAAATAAATTTAGATATGTCCCTAATTGTAAAACTAATAGCTCTCAAATGAGGTATGAAACCATAAATTTAGGAACATAACTGAATCCCCAAACTATAAATCTAGGTATAGATTGCAACCCAACAGAAAAAAAAAACATTTATAAAATTGTTTAAAGAATTTAAGGATGTCTTTGCATGGACATATGAATATCTGAAAACCTTCAACACATAAGTCATGCAACACATAATTCCAATTAAACAGGAATCAAAACCTTTTCAACAAAAGTTAAGGAAATATCACCCGTCACTAGAACCGACAATTAAGAAGGAACTAAATAAATTGTTAGCTGCCAAGATTATTTTTCCCATTAGACATACTCAGTGGGTAGCAAACCTAGTTCCAATTAGGAAGAAAAATGAAGATATCAGGTTATGTGTAGATTTTAGAAATCTGAATAAGTCTTCTGAAAAGGATAATTACGCAGTTCCTCCCATGGAACAAATTCTTCAAAAGGTGTCTGGGTCTGAGATACTGTCACTCCTTGATGGTTTCTTAGCATACAACCAAATATTTGTTTCCCCGGATGATCAATTGAAAACACCTTTTAGAACTCCATGGGGAACATATGCTCACCACAAGATGCCCTTTGGGTTAATCAATGCTGGGGCAACCTTTCAAAGGGAAATGGATATTTCTTTTAGAGGCTTAATTAACCATTCAGTCATTGTCTATTTGAATGACGTTACTGTATATTCTAAACATTGACTTGATCATCTTAATCACCTTAGAAAGGTATTTGAACGATGTAGAAAATTTGGAATATCCTTAAATCCTAAAAAAACAATATTTGATGTTTCAAAAGGTATTTTACTAAGTTGCGTGGTTTAAAAACATGGAATCATGATTGACCCTGAAAGAACCCAAGCCATTCCAAAAATAGCTTACCCTTCTAGCAAGAAAGCAATGCAATCATTTCTCAGTAAGATAAATTTTGTCAGGAGATTCATTCCTAGTTTTTCTGAAATCATTCGTCCTTTGCAGAAAATGATTAAGAAAGATGCTATTTTTAATTGGGGACAAACTGAAAAAGAGTCATTTCAAAAAACTTTAGAAGCCATTTCAGAAGCTCCTAGCCTTCTAAGCCCAGATTTTAACAAAGATTTCATATTGTATACTTTTGCTTCTGATATTTCATATGCAGCAGTTTTAACCCAATTAAATCGGAAAAATAACGAAGTACCAATCTCCTTCATGAGTTCAAAATTTAAAGGTGCCAAGCTTAATTAACATGACGTTCATAAGCAAGCTTTTGTTGTGTTTAAAGTTGTCAAACATTTTCGTCCATATTTATTGAAATCTAAAATGAAGGTGATAGTCCCTTATTCCTCGGTTAGAAACTTGTTAGTGCAAAAGAATTTAGGTGAGACAAGAGCACCTTGGATGACATCCCTTCAAGAGTATGACTTAGAAATAAAACCCTCAACGATAGTCAAAGGTCAAGGATTATGTAAATTAGCTGCTGAAGCTGCTCATCTACCTAATGATAAAACTGAAACTGTCATTGACGAGGTTTTACTTACCAGAGAAATCTATTTTTATCTTCCACCACAAGATTCCTGGTATACAGACATAAAAATACTTTTGGAAACAGGGACTTCCCCTAATTACCTGGAACCAAGGAAGAAAAGAGCACTTAGATTGAAATCTGCTCCTTATTTATTAATTGATAATTTCCTTTTTCGGAGAAATTCAAACAGAGTATTGCTTCGATGTCTAGATAAATATGAAACTAAAGTAATTATGAAGGAGTTACATTCTGTACCAGTAGGAGGTCATTTTGGTGGGGAAACTACTGCGCATAAAATTCTTAGGGCTGGCTATTATTGGCCCACCTTGTTTTGAGATTCCCATGCTTTGGTTAGAAAATGCCAGGAATGTCAACTTGCTGCGGGAAGGGTTAAGAAACCTACTTTTCCTTTAAAATCAGTTTCAGTAGAAAGACCCTTTCAACAATGGGGTATTGATATAATATGGCCAATAAATACTCTCTCATCCAAACAACATAGCTATATAATAACTGAAACTGATTATCTTACTCGTTGGGCAGAAGCTACACCATTAATGGTTGTAAATACCAATCAGGTTTTATTATTTTTAGAAACCTTTATCATAGGAAGATTTGGTGTTCCAGAGTCCCTTGTCTTTGATAATGCTTCATATTTTTCATCGGTTGAGTTAACTCAATTTTCCTTAGAAAAGGGAATAAGAATCATGTATTCAAATAACTACCATCCTCATGGAAATGGTTTACCTGAGTCAGCAAACAAAAATTTATTGAAAATTCTCAAAAGAACTTTTTTAGTTCACCATCGTGATTGGCATACAGAATTTGTCAATGCCCTTTGGGCAGGCAGAGTAACTCCTACGGCTACGATTGGTAACTCACCCTTCTTCTTAGTGTATGGAACTGAAGCTATTTTACCACCAAATTTATTTTTACCTTCATTACAGTTAGCTCAGTCTATTCAAGATGAAGATTGTCCAGCAATGGAAAAGAGAATTAATACTTTGTTAAAGCTTGAGGAAGAAAGAGAAAAGTCAAAACAACACTTTACAAAACATCAGCAAATTGTGAAGTCTTGGTTTGACCAATCCTTTAGTTCCAATCGAGAATTTCAGGTGGGAGACTTAGTTTTAAAATGGGATAAAGTTCATGAGGACAAAGGAGATCATACTAATTTTCAGAAGCTTTGGCTAGGTCCCTTTATTATTGCTGAGAATATAGGTCCAAGTACCTTTCTATTACAAACATTTGAAGGTCAGTTCAAAACATTCCCAGTGAATGGACTGATTCTGAAAAGGTATTTCTGTTAATATTTTTGCTCTTAAAATGTATATATATTGTTTGCTATTTGTAAATAAATCTATATTTTTGTATAAAATGATTTATAGTTTATATAATTAAAGGGTGATGATAAATTCATAAAACTTATGTAGCCTTTAAACGTCATTCCACTATTGCAACCGGTTTTGATTTTCTTAGTCAAATATTGCAGATTGCCAAAATTGTTGTATATAATTAGTCAATAATCTTTAGATAGCAACTAAAGAAATGAATGTAAATCTTCTAGTTGAAAAAGAGTCAGTTTTCTCGTTAAATTGAAAATTATGATACTAGACTGAAATATTTTAAAAATTTGTTCAGGATAATCAAGGTTTCTTAAGTCTATAAAAGACCTATTATTATTTTACTTTTAGGTTTTACTCAGATTATTCCTCACCTTTTTTCTTATAAAAGTTGGGATAGCTTATTAAAATATCTTTTTCGAAGCTTGTACTTTGAAAAACTCTTATAGATCTCTACCATCAGTCTTCAAAAGTATTTACGATCTGAAAACTTTTTAGAATTTGTTCCAGTCAATAAAATGCTAAAATGAGAGATGGAAGGTCTTAGTAATAAGTTGATTTGATCAGAATCATAAATATCACTAGTATGACATTATTAAGAAACTAGTAATGGATTTTGGTTTAATAAACCAAGAGATAAGGGGTCTTATCACGAGCGAGCTGATTCATTTTATGGTGATATTAATGACTGACATTACCATTTGGTCACCATGCTAGGTAATGATATCTCATTTTAAAAAAAAAAATTAAAAATTTCAAATTTAGTAAAGAAAACATAATCTTGATTGAAGAATAGGAGGTCTCATCACGAGCCGGCCTAATCATGATCATCAGTCCTATCTAGAATAACTTCATTTCTGATCACCAGGGTGATGGATTTTGGTTTAAAAATCAAAAGATGAGAGGTCTCATCACTAGCCGGCTTGCTTATTCCAGACAGTTCTCGTGAATGATACTATCACATTGGGATATCATACCTAGATAGTAGTCTTCAGTCATAATTTTTGTTTAAAGGAAAAGAAAAGCAAACAAAATAAAATTACTATGTTTATGGAATAGATTTTGGAAAGTTTTTTGAAAAGTAGATTTCTATATCCTATACTGATGGTGCAGGTTATTTTTATTATGAAGTACTATGTTTCGATCGGGATATTTTTTTAGTTTATCTTTAACAAGATCTCTATTTTGAAAGATGGAATATTTCTGAGTTATACTTATAAATATGATGAAAATAATGGTTTTTATTTAGATAAAGATTTTTTGATTATTTTTAATAAATTTTAAGATTTTGTTTATATCATTATAAGTTGTATGAACAGAGATAACTAGTTCGCCCAGGTCATCGTCATTTGTTGGCAATCAGCAACAACCCCTTCATTTTTCATTAAGATGAAGGGGGGTCGGCTCTCTTTTATGATTTAGCTTTAAGATTATAAAAGAGTGCCTTTAGAATATTTGATTCTAAAGGTACTCTCAATTGTAGAAGTCTCAAATGACAATGTTTTCATAACTTTGATGATTAGTAGCTGTCACTTTCATAAATTTTATATATGATCAATTCTATCGTTAATTAATTTATCTGATTATATATGTTGATTTAAGAAATTTTAAAGGATAGTATGCTAATTGGGGTTTAACAAAAGCATATTTTGAATTTGTTTGGGGCTTGGTATTAATAAGATATTATGAGTTCTTGAAATCCCTAGAACTAAAAGTGAATTATTAAAATTCTTATTAGACCTAAAAGTTCACATTTCGTATGTAAGTTAATATCATACCATGAGTTTGTAAAATTGTATATATATATAGCTAGTGAAAGTGCAAATAAATAAATATCATTTTGAATGTTTCATGTAAATATAACCATAATAGTTTATAAGATTTATACCCTATCCAATCTAGTTTTGTAACATTAATGGTTGGGATTTCGTAAAGTTTTAAAAACTATAGTTCAAAGTGAAATTTTGTGTATATACATGATTTAAGTGTTAATTCGGATCATTAGTTGGAACATTAGGGTTTAGTATTTTTACACTATATCGTCATGTTAATAAACACAACCACCTTTCACATATAATCCAGAATAAATCATCAATTAACCGTTTTTATGAAGATACAGGACACATATGTCAAAAAAAAACACTTGTTACTTGGATCGCTGCGTTGGTATGAAGTTTTGGTTAACACCTTTCGTTTAATTGACAATTGTGAATGTAATAATGGAACCGTATCAGTAGGATTTAATGCTACATATGGCTGATAACTATTTCTTTTCATGATGTTGTACGAGCTCATCATGCCAAACTCTGTGTAATTAATGTCTTTATTTATGATTCATGAATTGAATTATCCCTGATAAGAAGGATTGGTTAAGAGTTACAGTTATTCATGGCTAGTCATGCATTTATCATAGAAAAACACTGGCTATAACGTTCATCATCTCTAAATTTGGGTAAAATGGCCAAACTTGGAGCCCTCATCTCTGTTAGGTATGAAGCATGTGAGGATTTGACATTTCGTGTCATCTCTTACACCTGGGTGCCTATCCCTTCCCTCTTCACAACTCCATTCGTTTCATTTCGTAACCAGGATAGGAGTGAGGAAGCCATGGCTTTGTTTAGTCATTTTGAAATTTCAAGGTCGAAGCTTGTTGAAGCCGATGAGAAAGATGCCCTGCTATTTGAAAAGATTGGATGGGGTCAGTTCTTTAGGTGCTTTAGTGGCCATAACGTGGAGGTTACTAAACAGTTTGCTTTGAATTTGAAAGAAAATGTAGCAAAGAAAACTGGTTCATCTGACATTGGCAGTTCCACTAACAGAAGGGCTCGAACAAAGGCTTCAATTGTTGTTATAGCAACGTAAACAACTGGACGTAAGTTATCAAATAAAAATGTAATTTCATATATAAAAAATTTATAATATTTTATTTTATATGTTGTTGAACTTATAATACAATGGGTTTAATTTACAGCATGCTATGGAGATTATCAATGGTGGTCAAGGCAATGTTGGTCCCAGTGACCAAACCACTCCACATACACCACATACTGCTCCCATATTGTCCATTGAACAATTGGCAACACGCTCTATGGCATCGTCGAGGGAAGAGGAGGGTGAATCCAATGGTGCCCCACCCACAACAGATGTTGTAGAATAAGGGGTGGATGCAGGGCTAGATAGAGATGTGAAAGCACTTCCTAGATCTTCTCGTGTGACTAGTGCTGGTTCAATAAACTGTACATTTTTGGTGAATGAAGAACTGCTTGCAATACAGATAGAGAGGATTCCAAGTCATTATAGATTGTTCAATTTATTTTTTATAATTTGTGTCTAATATACCGATAATATTTTCTAATGTTCAATAATGATGGAAATAATTTTTTGCAGGAAATGATATATTTTATAAACATCTATATGATTTGGCCTTGGAGATTTTCGGGCTCACCATCCGCACAATGTGGAACAAGCAGCCAAAAGCTTTAAAGGATGATTTGACTAATCACTTGGTTAGTCTATTTGTTATAGCGGATTTCACCCCACTAGGTGAATCACACATTGTATGGCCTTCCCCTGTCCCACTGCAGACTCATTAGCCCCTATGGACCACTTTTTGTCTTTTGATGTATCCTTGATCATCCCTAAAAAAATAAGAAAATTGATATACGCGGATTTTCCCCCGATAACCGCGTACATACGCAGATATTCCCCCTATAGTCGCGTACATTGGGATGTGTGCATAATCCAAAGCCTTTTGGAGTTTTCCTTGACTTGGATCTGACTCATATGACTCCTGGCCTTCCATATGCCTTGAGATCGCACAGATTCGACCCTTCAATATCCCTTTGAAAAGATATATAAGGAACCCCTTGGTACATTGAAAGCATGGGAGAGAAGAGAGAATTGAGAGTAACAAAACTATAGTCCATTGTTGCCAGAACTGTATGTTTGAGTCTACATCCCTTTGTCCCTTGGAGCACTGTTGTGTTCTTCCCAATCTTGCCTTTTGCTAGTAAGCTTGCTATAGAAGTGATGGAAGATTGAGGTAGTGGAGGCCCAAGTGGGGGATTCAGTTTCTCCGGTTCGCAGACGTGCTGTTAGAGGTTGTCACTTGTAATCTCTGATTCATATTAATAGAAATATCTTTTCCTATCCATTAATGTGTATTTGAATGAATATTGTATCCATTGGAATATGTCAAATTATTTTACATTATTGGTTATATATGATAGAATAGATCTAACACCATGAAATATAGTATGCTTGTATTGTTTACTTGTTGTTGAGGACGTGCTATCACAATTCAAGCTGAAGATTGGAAAGCTCAACAGGGATCTACTTCAACCGTCCGGAATAAGGTACGAGGTTCGATCCTTTAATGTTAGATTGTTTATTTCTATTGCATATTGGGAAAGATTGATTTCTGGAGTCTAGCTGTCTGTTGTGGTACCCCAAGCCATAGGAATTTCTCTCCGTAACACTATTCGGAAAAGATACATTTGATACATCGAAGGTACTACAGAAGGCTGGAAAAAATCTAAAGATTGTATGAGACCAATATAGGGTTCACCTAGAAATGAACCCTAGGTATCAGCGCCCTCCAATGATTCCATCTATGGAGTGGAAAGCCCTAGTGGAATTTGTAAAAGAGAAGGGCCTGAGAAAATCAGGAGAGATACCACCAGGTGGAACAGGGAGGTATGCAATTCATTCCAAAATGTAGTGGTAAGCCTTATTATTACTAGTTTTTATATCAATTTTGGTACATAGACTAATTTATTTAAAAACTTAATTAGGCTTTCAGACACATCTAAGGCCACAAAGGCAAGAATTGAAAAAATTGGCCAACACAAGCTTGGGCCTAGTGGTTCCTCCAACTTGGATGCCCGATATGTAAGTATTGAAAAACCCAAATCCACATCTAAATATCATATAGATTATTATTTTTGTTTTTCTATGACAAAAGGATTTAAAATTGATGACATCATGCAAATATGAAGGCCGACCAGTTCAAGGAATTGCCCAGTGCAGATTACATGAAGCTTGGCTTCGAACATGGCTTTAATGTCGTTGTTGAACGCCGAAGAAGCTTGTTTGTGAATACTACATGATCTTCTGCTAATCCATCTGGTGCCCAGGTATGTGAAAACCGTATAGTTTAATGATAATTTATTAATGCTCATGCAATTTGTTCCTTATAAACAAACTAACGTAAATTATTTATTCCTTTTTGTGTAGGAAAGTAACGATCCCGTTCGTGTCGAGGATGAAGTACATGAACAACCAAACAAAGAT
Organism: Pseudotsuga menziesii; assembly: GCA_001517045.1. NCBI lineage: Eukaryota > Viridiplantae > Streptophyta > Pinopsida > Pinales > Pinaceae > Pseudotsuga > Pseudotsuga menziesii. The sequence continues at coordinate 112,186 of LPNX010412729.1, read as the reverse complement.
CATGCTTCTCATCATGGTAATGGATTTATTAATGTGCTACTATTTTTTATAGACCATTGCAGATGATGAACATTAATTCTAATCCTACACAATTCAACTACAGAGCATGTAGCTGCAAATCGTAACACATAATAGGTTGGGCCAGTACGAGATAATGTTAAACATGTTGATGTGCACATGGTAGGTAAAAACACACATTCGTAATGTTTTTTTAATGAATTACTTGTATTTATCAAAATATAAATATATTAATGAAAGATTTTGACAGTATTGCAGAAATTCATCACCCGTCTCCTGAAGTTCAACCTTCTGAGCAGACAAGTAGTGATACCCACGATCAGATTCCCAAAGATGTGACTCTAATTAAATATTTAAAGAGAAGAAAAGTAAAAAGGAACAGACTAAACAAATTTTCAGTAATTCTTATTTATAAAAAAAATGATGCTTTTTCCTTTGTTTTATGAATGAATGCTTTACTGAATTGTTTACTGATATTTTGTTTCTTCCATTTACTAAATTAATGTTTTAATGAATGGTTTTTTCAGCCATTGAATGATTGAATGGTGTAATGAATGTTATAAAGAATGATTTAATGAAAGCATTTTTCAACTATTGAGTGAAATAATTTGCATTGTAGATACATTGTTATTTGCATTGTGAAATAGTGAAAGAAATTGTTATTTGCAAGTATAGGCATTGGGTTTGGGGAGTTGAGAGTGATGTGAGGGGGGGGAGGGGCCATAAAAGCTTCCAAATTCACATGGTTGGTCCTTTTTAGTAGAGAATATTAAATTATTCTTGAAACAAAGAGGATCTCAATGAATGGTAAGGAAGAATACATTAAAAAACACCTATTTCTATATTTTTATTGTGTCATTTTCACTATTGCTATTTGACTCCTCCATTGGAACTTGTTGTAGATAGCGTTGAGAAACATTTCCATAGTTAAGAGGTAAGAAATGGAGTTTTGATTAGATCGATGGCCTTATATACATAGTATTTTTGGTTATCCGTGTTTTATTAGGTGATATATTCTTACTAATTATAATTTTTTTGCTTACATAATTTATATTAGATCATTATATTTTAAATTCCTTGATTAGATTAAGCAATTGAGTGTCATTTAATGTTGCTTGGGGATTTTAAAGAACTCAATTACTTGAATTGAATTAGTAAATGATAGATGTTATATAACATGTTTATATAAATGGTTGGGCATGATAGCTTCGGAGATAGATTGTTTGAATATTTGGTCAATTGTAGCAGGATGCATTTATTTTTGCAACACACTCATGTCTTCATTTTATGTTTTCAAGATGATTTTAAACAAATAATGGCTTGTTTCTACATCATAAGTCCACATTCAATGTTTTCAAGATGCTTTTGAACAAAGAATGGCTTGTCTCTACATCATAAGTCCACATTCAATGTTTTCAAGATGCTTTTGAACAAAGAATGGCTTGTCTCTACATCATAAGTCCACATTCAACAGCCTTTGCAGCAAGATTCTTTATATACTGAAAAACTAATATTCATTCTTTACTTGTTTATGGATTTTGCAATCCTACAGATGAAGGATGTGGACAATGGTACACTGTTAAAGTGGACTCTTCAAAGGTTACCTTGGAAAATAGAGAAGGTCTTCTTCAATGAGCTGAAGTTCATGTGTGTGCTTTTGATATAGAGACAACTGAGCTTCCTTTCAAGTTCCGTGATGCTAAATATGACATGATAATGTTGATTTCACACATGGTGGATGGGAAAGGCTGTCTTATTAAAAATTGAGAGGTAAAAACACTTGGCATTGTTTTATGCCCATTGGTCAGCCTATCTTTTGTTTTCGGATTTCTTTCAGCTATGTTTTGGGATTTTTATTGTTTACAGATTAATGTTGCATTGATTGTTATGAACATTGTCGCTCTTCTTTAGTTTTCCAATTCCTTTTTGTTTGTTTCCTGAGTGTGTAGGGGTGGGGCATTGAAGACTTGGAGTACACTCCAAAATCGGAATTTGAAGGAAATTTCAAAGTAGCAAATGTGCCAAGTAAGGTATATCTACCATTTACTATTTACCCTAAGACTATAATTATGTAAACAAGTATTGATCCCCTGGAAGTTGGCTAGACTATTCTACTGGTTGTTTGGAATTTGCAAGAGTGAAGTTAAATATCTACTGTACATTATTAATATTTGATTTAAGGTAACATACTCTATTGTTTCTTTGTGTCTTTGCTATATGATGTGGTTATGTATTTGTAGGATTCAATCTTATTATATATCCCTTCCTTGAGCAAAGCTAGACTATTCTAAAAGTATTGAATGCCTCTTGGTCAACAAGTTTATTTCTATTCTTTTTTTTATCTTAGCTATTTCCTCTGGTCCCCTCTGCTTAGAGACTCTATAGGTTCAGTTTCCTCCATCATCACTTATTAATATTGGGGATGTAAATCACTCTTTGCATGAGAGCTATTTCTTATACAGGGAGAAACTTATGCAGATACTTATACAATTAGCAAAATGCATATGAAGGATAAACACAATTTTTTAGACCCATTTCATCTTAATCATGTTATAAAATACCACCCTTTAGAACTTTAGTCAACTCAAAATGGAGGTTAGGGACACATACAGTGTATGGGGACTACTTCATTCCACTTTCCAACTAACAGTCTCACCCAGAGAAGCGCTGCATTGTGTTCAAGTAGGAAAACTTGATTGCAAGCAGTCTTTCTCTGACTCTCTCGAAAGCCAAGTCACATAGGACATTTCTAAGTGGGTAAGTTGGAACATGCGGGCATGGGATTACATGACCTTTGTACATGTAGTTCACACTACCATGAATTTGTGTTGTAATCACCTACCCTTAGCACATGTAATGTCTCTAGTTAAGGAACATTATCTTAAAGTATTCATGGATTGGTTAGATTGGAATTTTTCTTGTTAAGTGGTCCAATTGTAGACTTAGTACAGGGTTTGCTTGTAATTACTCTCTTCCTTATTCCAGAAATAGAAAGGAGGGTGCTTCTCTTGAGGATATTGGGTTTTTTATTTTGCAAAAAGTAAAGTTAAGATTAAAGTAGTTGTGATAACTATATGTGCAAGGATGAAATATATACTTGACATAGAATCCTCTATTTTGCTACCAGGCTTCCTTCAATAGTCAAATTCTAGGCGGAAACCATGTGGCCGTAAGTGAAATATTTGGATTTTTTTTTAAAAATCCATCAACAGGAGTCGCTTTTCCGACATTATTCTGACACTCTCGTCAACCCATTCAACGGCCATGCCATGAGTCCGACGCTTCCTCTCGTCAAATGACCATCGGTTAAAGTGTCGGAATATTAAATCTTCTAGTGTCGAAGTGCATTGGAGTATCCACACTATCTGAATTTAAAAGCATCAACAATGCCATTTCTCAGACACTTTTTCCCATCGGATGGCCAATGCTTCAGGGGTCAAAGGACGTCGGATTTTGGATGGTTTATGCAATTTTGGTTGGCACTTCGAAAGGAATAATGACCGAATATCTGACACAATGGTCTGTCGGAGCTTTGATCCTTATTAGTCGACGGTCAAAGATCCAAGATCACACCACCAACGGAAAAAAAAGTGTATGTGTTGAATACCTGATAGGTTAGTGTCGAATTTCAGACATGGTAGCAATCATATTTTGGCCTCAAATTCTGTAATGATCCATTGCCCTTTGGAATGTAGCCCAATTGTTTACCAATTCGAAGGGCATCTTCCTATAGGCATAGGTTCCCCAAGGGGTTCTAAAAGTAGTTTTCAGCTTGTGCGGCAGGAGAAACTAGCACTTAGTTATACCGAGAAAAACTGTCTAATAAAGACAGCATCTGAGCACCTGACACTTTCTGGAGGATTTATTCGATTGGTGGAACAAGATAGTTGTCCTTTTCTGATGATCAGTTTAAGTTTCAAAAATATACACATAGCCTAATATCTCCATTCTTCTTCCTAACAGGCACAAGGTTTTCCACCCACTGCATGTGATGCACAGTAAATATAATCCAGGGAGTAAGAAATTTATTCAATTCTTTATTTACCACCGGTTCTAAAGTAGGGTGGATTTTTCTTAGTTTTTGTTGGAAAGTTTTTGACTGGGATTTCATAGGGATTACATGTTGTATTATCTGGGTATCAAAAGTCTTCAGATCATCATATTACCATGCAAATACATCCTTGAATTCACTAAACAGTTTCAGAAAGGATGATTTTTCGTTCTGGGTATAGTCTAATCCTAAATTGATATTTTGAGGGCTCGATTCTGTGCCTAAATTTATGGTTTCATAATGCATGCTGGAACTATTCATTTTATAAGTAGGCAATCCTTTAAATTTATCATGTAGGTCATAAAAATTTTCGAGCCTAAGAACCGATGTAGGGATCAAATTTACCAGCTCAAAATATTGGTCGACATTATGAGGTGGGTGGATTACTGAGAAATTGTGCAGATCTTCATCATGTGTGATATTGTCAATTGCTGAATCCTTAAAAGCATTTTCTACTGTTAAGAAGGCAATGATCTGCGAATCATCATTAAAGACATGCGAGTTAGTGATGTTATCGGGGATTGATTGTCTAAATAATAATTCAATAGAAAAAACATTAGGAGATAAATTTTCAGAGGGAATGAGCTATCAGGCTACATTTGCCAAAATGTCAGCTTCCTAATTCTAAAAATGAGGAATGTACTCGATATTTAAGGCCTCAACTGCTGAAATTAAATTCCATACCTCTTTTTGATAACTTTGCAAATGGTTAGATAAGCAATGAATGGAATTAGGGACTTGTCGAACAATAATTTCAGAATCTCCTAATTTTATTAGAACCTTAACATTTAAGTCCAACTCCTTCTTGAGTCCCTAGATGAGGGCCTCATATTTGGCTATGTTATTTGTGCAAAGAAATTCCAGCGTACAAGAGAGCATAAGTTTGTTTCCTGCGGGATCTAGGAGCATGCAACCTACTTCTGCACCTTCCTTGGATCAAGAACCATCAAAGTACAGATGCCAAGGATTATCAACAAGATCAATTACATCATTACATTATTCACAGTGTTAGTCAAACTGGGAGAAGCTTCTTGAAAATCACAATGTAAAATTTTTGATTTATTTACAAAATTGGTAAATGCAGATTTAAGTGCAGAAAACTCCCCAAATCGGAATCGTATCCATAGTTCCCTAAAATTCAATCACTAAACAAGATTGGTCCATTGGGAGAGTTTATCTCCGTCGCTATGCGTTTCATGTATCTCTCTCTATCAATCCTAATCTGATTTGGTTGACCATTTTAGGTAACCACAAGTGTGACCAATCAGTTGAAAAATATCCTTTTAAAGCTTGAGACTAGTCATGACTTAATAGAAACCCATAAACATCTGGTATGTCTGCTGCCACTACATCAATAACCTGGAAGAGTTGTGGATTGGTGGCCATTCTGATCATTACTCCTTTTAATTCTCCTATAATTTTCACTTTAGATCGATCCAGTTGGCTGATTTGCATTTCAAAAGGAGTGGGCTTGGCATTCAAATTCTTACAGCCCGAATAGGGCATAACGTTTGACAAAGATCCAGAATCAATCGTACAATTATGGGAATTCTGATTGAAGATTTCAAACGTTAGTAGGAAGGGGGGAGTGGTAGATTTGGAGTTCTTCCCTATCAATGTATCTTTATTAGTGGTTGTTTTGATATGACTATTAAAACCAACTACTATTTTACTAGTTGAAGGATCAAGGTTATTGAATGAAGGTACAGAGGGCTGATTTTTTGTTTTGGTGTTTGATGAAGTTGTTAGGTTTAAGACTATTGAACCCAATGGCATAGGGTAAATTTTCAATAAATCAAACATGCTGATATTTTCCCTCTTTTTCGTGAAAACTTCTATGATTTCATAGTGGAGATCCATACCTTGAGTAATAGGATGCTGATTTGAAGGTTGGGTGCTTTTCCTAGGTGTGAGTGATGGTTTTGAATCTACAGGCCCTTTACTTCTAGTATTATGGGTGTGCTGGTTGACAAAGACAGAATGATCATTAGACTCTCCCTCTTTGGATGAGCTATCCCAGAAATAGAAATTAAATGGGAGAAAATCCTCAGGAGCTTCCTCTTAGGTTTCAGGATGCTTAGGTTCACGATCTTCTACTGAATCCTGATCGGTTGAAGTATCATGTAAAGCATAAACAACCCTTATAGTATTAAAAAATTGCTCATTGGTCGATATGTCAGACGGAGTGTTTTGCCTGGAATTCGGTGATGTATATGGCCGGTATGGGGTTTTAAAATTCCCTCTATTTGAATTAATTTCCCCAATATTTCGTTTCAATATCACCACTTCATTCGTGAGAGACCTAATTGCTTGTTGTAATTTTTCTACATCGAAAGCAGGAGCATCTCTTTTATCTGTGTTAGTCCTTACAGAGGATTCGTTTCGTTTACGAAAAGGGCCGTCAATTTTGCCATTATTTTCTAGTTCAAATGTCATTGAATTCTTTTCGACCTTTATTGCTTCTTCAAAGATTTCAACTAATGTGATTTTACCAGCTTGTTTCACAAACATACCAAGGGATTTAGGTAACATTGAAGCATAATTCTCAATTATGATATCTTCTGGAGGTTGGGAGGCTACTGGTATCTTATTCAAGAGAGTAAGGAAATGCTGATTGAAATCCTTTATCCTTTATTTGTTAATTCTAGTGCTAACACAGTAGGGGTTTTTTCTTCACCAAACTTGTTTAAGAATGTCTGACTAAAATCACCCCAACTAGTTATAGATCGTTAAGTTAAGGAAAAATACCAAACTGTAGCTTTTCCTTTGAAAGTTAAAGGGAATAGTTGACATACCACATCCTCATGCTGAACATTCATAGTCTGAACAATCAAGATGAATTTGTCAATGTGATTTTTGGCCAGGCCCTTATCATCTGGGTCAAACTTAGGTAGTAGTTTGTCAGGATGTTTAGGTAGATTATGCTGCAATCCAGGTACAACAACAGCACTGTGTCGTAACCATGGTCTATCAGCATTACGATTACCTTTGTCATGATCACCCATGTCTGGATCATATTTTGGGTCTGATGAAAACTCATTATTATGGTCACGGGGACTATCAGGTGGTGATTCAGGAGGTGAAGGAGGCAGGTCAGATCCACCTGTAGAAAACAATCATCGAAAAGTGTTATGAATAACTACTCCTCTCAAAATATCACTAAGATAATAATCAGGAGACCCTCTCAATGGTTCAAGAGTCCCTTCTCCAATTGGATCGGCAGCTGACTAAGTCACTGCCACTGTTTGAAAATCAGCTCTGCTTGGCAATTCAAAATTGATCAGAGGGATCCCTATTTGGCGAGAATAGGCTCTAGTTAAAATCCTATGCGATTCCTCTAAGGTTTTATTTATCTCTTTCGGGGAAACCAGTGAGACAGTTGGGTCTCTTTCAATAATGGTCCTAACTGCATCCAAAAAGGGTGTATTTATAGTTTCAGGTTGTGATGTAGAGACCAAGGTAGACACTATTCCAAAACTCATGAGGGGGCAAGTAGGTTGATTATTGGTAGGATCTTAATGTGATTTATTATCCATTAAGATTTAAGCTCATGCCCTCCTTCTAGCATGATTTGTTGGCCAAATATACTGACCTAGGCCAACAATGGAAAGATAGCCCACACACTCGACTTAATGCAACCTTTTAAGGTAACTGTCCTTCACAGGATCAAGGCCATGCTGCCTATATAATATGCTCTCCAAAATAGAGAGTCTCTTTAGGTATATGTGGAAAAGTTTGCTAAACCAAATATTCTAAAAAATAATGGAATTTTAACCTAATGATTAACTAATACTAAAAGCTATCTTAAGCTAAGTACAAAAAATAGTAGCTTCTAATTCTATTCTATGATGGCATAAATGCAAACTACCTATCTCAGCCAAGAACATGAGTTACTGATTTGACGAAAGGTCTTAAATTATAATATGATCTATATTTTTGAACTGTTAGAAAATTCTACAATAAACATAACTAAATATGAATTATCTCACAATAAGATAATATTTCATTACAAGATAATTCAAACAGAAATTAAAACCTGTTATCAAATAAATCAAACATAGTCCTGAAACATAACAAATACAATCATATCATAACTTGTAGACATAACAAGGTCAGCTTTCAAGTTAATAATTTATAAAACATATATTCATAATCAAATGAAAATGTGAAGAAACTCACTCATTTCAACATAATAATCAATCATTTATATTTCAAGGCAATGTAATCATTCGAGATCTATAAAATAATATTTCACATATAATCTGATGATATATATACATATATATATATATATATATATATATATATGAAAAATAAATTAACAAAGGAGAACCACCATTAACACAACATAGAACAATCTTAAAGACTTAGCTAAGGTCTTTACTATTTTGTAATATCCAATGATCTTTAGAAAAAGTTCCAGAAAACACCAACACAACAGGATAAAATATGAAACTGTAAAATATTAATTCTCCAAAGGTCTCAGAAATTGAACCCTTTACTCATGTTTCAAACTTTTTTATAAAGGTAACCGAAACAAAAACTAATTAACTAACTCCCCTATCTCCAAGGTAATACATGGATTTTATTTGAATATAGGAAAAAGGAAAGACCAGGATCCTAGGTATGTCGTTGTATAACCACTAGGAAGGAATAACATGCAAGAAAATGACTAACTTACTGGCTAAATCCAGCATCATTATTCCCCAAAAATGTATCATCACTATATTCAATAATCCACACTGATGATGCTTAGAAATAGGAGCATAGGAATATCAAAATAACAATCAATTGAATTTTCAAAGTGGCCTCCAATGAGTAAACTCTAGACAGTCAAAAAAAAAAATGCAGAATGCCATCAAGCTTCCTCTCACTTCCTCCTTAATACCTGGCAATTTGAACAGAATATGTTAGCAAAGTGCAACTAAAAATCACATAGAAATAAATAGGATGTCTACAGAATTTCAATTCTACAGATATCCTTATTAAATAAGGAAAATTTTGCACCAAGAACCAAAACTGAAAAATTTAAGATATTACTAACATGTAAAGGATGATTTGAAATCATCTGTATGCATACTTGAAGAATTAAACCCTAAGAAAAAATTGGAGTTCATTACAGAAAACAAAAATGTAATATTTTAAGGGCTGATTTGATAGAAAGTCGAAATGGCACATTTCTTCTCGCCTCATCCAACTTCGCTTCAAATGTAACAGTTCTAGTATTAGAAATCTTATTCAGTTTGATCAAACTTCGATTTGTTAACAGAAGGATTTTAACTTGAGCTTTATATTTAAGCTTCTTCTCCCTCAAAACATTCCATTTTTCAATCCAAGAAGTCAAATCGATTTTCAGGCTTGCAATTTCATCCATAGCAAACGCCTTAATAACCTGAGCCTCTTTTAAGTCAGTTTCTAGAGATGAGAGGATCTAAGCATAAGGGTTTCAATAGATTTGTTCCCTCGAACCTACATTCAACCTTCTTCTATATTCCTCTTCTATGCACGGCTTATCATCGATTTCTTGATCCACATCACATCCATGATTTACTTTTTGAATACCAACAACATTATTCTCAGAGACATATACATATTTCAGATCCAGGACATTTGGACCAATTGGAGCTGGATTGGGATGAGTTTCTGAAGAATCACTTACTTCAATAATAGGGACATCCCCTATACTCAAGTCTGTTCTAGCAAAAAATGCAACTATCATACTATGAGTAGTTTTATGAATAACCTAATTACTCAACACTCTACTAATTTGGTGTTCAGTCGGTTTCTGACTAATGTTAGTCTATGAATGAGGAAGATCCTCATTTGGACAAGGTACTATGATCACCAATTTTCTCATTCAAGGCTGAGAATCATCAACAAGGATTTTAGGGTTTGGTTCAAACTTGACCTTAAAGTTGCTATTACTTAGGGTTCGACTGGGTTCAGACACTTCAGTGTCAAGATTATCTTTAGAACCAGATTCTTCTAACTTAGGATTGGCTTCTTCAGTCTTGATACATCTTTGCCTAATTTTGGTCCTGCATCTGGGCCACTCTTCATTTTCCCCGAACCCATTACATATGAGGAATGATTCCCAAGTATCCCCTAATTCTCCAAGCCACTAGGAAATGAGTATCTTAATCATTCCATGATGAAACAGAGTCCGCTCTTTATCCCCCACATGGATCTAATAGGTACAGGCCATCTTAGGAAGGCCATTCAAGAAATAATATGGCATGTTCACAGGACATCCCTTGAAAACCATTAAAAGTCAAAGATGATAAAACTAGCTTTGGGAAAGTCGACCTTCACAGGTGATGTACCTGATTACAAGTTCGAACGGAGAACGCCATTTCTTCATGAGTAGTTGAGAAGGGAAACTGGACTTATACTTAATTTTTTGGTTAGCTGGGGTACGAAAATCCTTCCAATCATCATTTTTTACATGCTTTCCCTTATACCAACATTCACCTATCTGTGGAAAACTTATGGCCCGAGAAAAAAACTCTTCTGTCAGCCTCAATTCAAAATCCCTAATCTGTGCTTTGATCCCATCAAATGATGCTGCAAATGCCGTGGAAATTGCCAAGTTAAACCCCTAGAATTTTCGCAAAAACCCTACCCATCAAACCCTAACCACCACCTCGTGACATTCAGGGGTAGAGTCGAAATATTTGTCACCTATGAGTTCAAATCTCGAAACAAGGGCCATGGTAGCAATTACGCAGACTTTTAGGGTTTTCAAAAGCTAGACTAAAACACATAGTTGATTTATCTAAAATTCACACATATCAGCTAACACTCCAAACTACCCTATTTCACCAAAGAAAAGTGAATTTTCTTGCAGTGTCATCATACCTTCGAGTTGACAAGTTAATGGGACATGTAGAACACTTACCATGCCATAATGATCTGCAAAAAAATAAAGCAAGTGACGGCTTATGCGTGATATTTGGATGATAACAAATCAACAGATGGCAAACATTTAGGTTATGTGGATATCAAACTCCAAATTTCAATCATAGCACCAACATCAATTAACATTTTTCATAATGATGCGATAGCCCAAAAACACATAGTTTCAAAGCATAGTTTAATGGTTACAATCCTTTAATCTTTCATTATCGAATATCAACAATACCATAGTTAAAGATAAAAAATACAATTGATATAAGTAGAATTATGGTTAATATTATAATGACAAAGAAACAATTAGTAATTTACCCAAACCAATATCATGTCTTTGAAAATCATCTTACCCACTTATGATGGACTTTAATACTCAATCACTTCAAGGAATTGGAAAGCTTTTTAATCCCTTCAATCAGATCTCATCTAAAAATACAAAATTCATAATGAGGATAAGTGTGTAAGAATGTGAAACTTGCGAAATTTATATTAAATTACACTTTATCCCTATGATTAACATGATGAAATATATATTTTAGAAGTGGAAACAACTCATAAGACCTCATATATAAATTCGTAAAACAAATATCACATCATGTATCAGCTTTGCTTGGATTAACAGTCAAAACCATTGATGTAATAGATTCATTTGACCTCAAATATGCATGAGTGATAAATGTTGTAAAATTAAGAGTTACTAACTTTCGGGATTATAATATTTTCCAATGATCAAAAGAAATGAGAAACTAAGGTCAAGAGATTTAAACTCGACATAAAATGATGTTAATGCCCCTAAATCAATCAATCATTCAAGTTCTATTGAGAGTACCTTCAGAATCAAAGATTCTAACAACACTCCTAAAATATCTATAGATGAGTGTTGATTAAGGTTGTGATATCAAATATCATTCAAAAGATTGATGAAATGACATATTTGAATTTTTTATGTTCAGATTACTCCGGAGTGTGTTGATTGCCAACAAGCCTTCATGGAGATCATGATCCTTTGTATATCTTCATCATGGAGATTCTGAGCTATTTATATTGTACATGGTGAAGACCACAGATTTCATATTTTGTATCATGCCTATTCATGGCCATTGTACTCTTATGTATCTGGGACTGCTACATCTACTTGTAGTTATGTGCAGAGTTTGATCATTGTATTGTACTGATCGAATGGCTGGTTCTTCCACTGGGTTCTTCAGCACTCCACTTCTGGGATGGAATTATAATGTATTTTGACCATCGTATGACCCCTTTGACCTCACACATTAGGGGGAATCTGTTACAGCTGATTTTACCACGCATGGTGAAGCACGCTTTTATGGCCTTCCCTGTCCCTCTGTAGACTCCTTAGACCCCATGAACCATTTTTGTACCTTCGATGTTTCCAATATCATCCCTAAAAACATGCAGTGATTTCCATACACAGCTTTTAATCCCTTTCTCGTGTATATACGTGGGTTTGACCCTTAAAACCATGTACATCAGGATGTGTGCAAAAGGCCAAATGATTTTGGAGTTTTCCTTGATGTGGATTTGAGTCACTTGTCTTTGGACCTTCCATATGCCTTGATATCGCTCAGATTCGACCTTCCATTACCCCATTGAAGAGCTATATAAGGAACCCTTTGGATACTGTTGCACCTGCAACAATTTCCCAAAATTCTAAAAAATTTTAGGACCCTCCTTTACTTTGAATAAGTTGGTTTTCTTGCTGGTTTCAGTCTGGTGACTTCTGGTCTATTGATTTTTGGAATGTTTTACAGCACTTTGAATTGCTAACAATCGATCTTTTTTTCTCCTCTAATGCTGGGAAGAATCCCATCCTTGATCGAACTCATCGTTGTTTTTGCATATCTTTCAAAACCGTTTTGAATTGGGAGTTAAGTATATTTGACTGTCCGCTATTGCAGGTGGTTTTCAATTCTTCACCGTACGGATGGTTTTTGATTGTCCCTCTGTTGCAGGTGGTTTTTGATTCTTTGACGTTTTGGGTGGTTTTTGATTCTTCATCGGAGGGGTTGAGTTCTCCCTCGTCCGACGCTGCGGACAGATCTTCATTCTTGGCGACCGCTATTACGGATCATTTTGGGCTTTGAATTTCTCTCACCTTTCGAGTTGTGTTTTGTTTTTCTCCCGGCCGTGTATCGAAGCCCTCTTTCTACCATTGCGGGCGGAGTTCAACTTATCAATATCCGCCATTTCAGGGGAGTCCAGGTTCTTGGCCTCCGATTTGGGTCCCCGCCAACGCCCGATCTTTTATTTGTCAAGAGCGTTCATTCAACGTTGCGGATGGATGGAGGCTGTTAACTATCCGCCATTGCGGAGGAGTCCAAGTTGTCGGTCTCCGATCTCGGTCCTCACTGATGCCCGATCATTGTGATTCACATGTTCTATTAACCGTTGCGGGTGAGTTGGTGCTGGGGACCGTCCGCCGTTGCGGACGGTCTGGGATTCTAGCCGCCCAACTCAGATTTGGTTTCGCGGCCGATTTAGAGCTCTCGCATGTGCGACTCTTTTATATATACGGGGGGCGGGGGTTTGGATCTTTTATTGTTATTTTGGGCCCGAACTGTCCTTTTCCTCTCCATGCTGTCGACCTTGCGAACTTTGTGGAGCTCCGTGCTTGTACTCGCGTCCAGGTGTCGGTTGGAAGCTCAACCGTTGTCGCCTCACCAGCTGCGCATTACTGCCAGGTAGGATCGTTACCGCCTTACCTAGTGCTATTCAAGGTTTTGATTGGGTGATGTTGCTGAGACTTGGGGTATTACTAGGGTTGTGTATACATTTCCCATCCTGCCCGCATACTGAGTTTTTCCCCACGGCTAAGTGCCATAGTCGCTTTTCTTGTGGTTTGCGCTCACATATTGAGATAATGTCCGATTGGAGTAGTTGTTTGCGGTTAGAAGGAGGGGGAGTCTCTTTTCTTTTATAGAGCTTGCACATTTTATTTGTTTACCTCGGTCGTTTTAGTTTTTCCCTGCGCGCAGCAGATGAAGGCACGGTACAGGCGGCCGTTATGCCGCCTGCACCCGGTTTTTTCCTTGTAATAATGATGTCAGGGAGAAGTTTCAATGGGGTGTTTTTGCTGGTGATTTGTGATGATTTCTCTACTGGTCAGTTTCCCTAATATGTATGCTCGTTTTGAGCCCCAACCTCTGCCCGCGCCGTCCTGCGCAGTCCGTCGTTCTCGGCTGTCTAAAACCCTAGGGCTGTGCTTCTATATTGTTTAGGATTTGAAGGTAGCATGGATGTTGGCACTGGTGGGAGCGCCGTGTGCAAAAATTTGTTGTTGATGCCCGCAGTATCTATCCACACCAATGTAATTACCCTTTCTACGAGCAGTATAGGCTATTGCAGTTTTCTCCTTGATGAAGCCTTGTCGTCAAAATATTTGATATTGGGAAAGATACATTTGCACCTTGCGTTTAAAATTCATGCTTGTGCTTTATGAGTTGTTATCATGGAAAATGGCATACTGTGAATTAATGTAGATTTTAATGACAGCCCAATTAGGATTGATCAGGTTTTAGTATCATGCAGTAGAAGGACATTGCTCGTTATATTGCAGTAGTGGATTGAGTATATTTCGTGCAAAGTAGTTCTGGTAATCAGGGCATGCTTTGGTTGTGCATACATGCATTGGTTTCTTTTCTTGCTAGCACATTAACATAGGATAATAGCACATTGCATAGTATTGCATGCTAGTTCGATTCTCCAGCCTAAAGGGCTTATGTCTTAATTTCATTACAGTCATGATACACTTGAGAAAGAATAAATTGCTGCACAATGTTCGCAAATTCGAATTGATTAATGTCATAATGTTATACATAGCAGGAAGAAGCCGAACTTACAATGTCCAAGAGACAGAAAAAGAAGGCCCCTATGGTCAAAGAACAATCAGCAATAGAGGTCATCACACAGACATAATACATATATGAGGACACCCAATGTGTCTCTGGCGTTGAGCCTGAGTATAAATGGGGTGAGATATACAGACTGATTTCCCGTAGGGAAGTCCCAGACATGGGTCTCAAAGAGGAACCCATTTATTCCAACATCGAAAAATCCGACATCATGAAGGTGGCTACCAGACCAGAGCTGTTCCCATGCTCTGAGGTGATGAGATGGATTCTGCCACACACAAACAACAACACCATGCTTATAGGAAATGTCGAGGGTCAGGGCTATGCTACATTTAGCCCTGGATATGTGGCGTTGGCTTACCACCTGCCAGAACCTCAAGTCTTTCTATCTAATGCTTGGCTGGATAACCTCAGGATGGATTTGGTGGAAACCCTGAGGAGAATGCTTTTGCCGGGAAAGCTCTATAGACACAGAACAACCGAGGATTATGATACAACGAATTTAAGAGATCCTTACATATTTATTGCTTTGATGCTAAATCGGATCTTTGGTAGAGCCAATGGCAGACTTTTCAAATTTGAGTGGATACCCCTTATATTCCATGTGGCTACAGAAGGAACAGTCTTCAACTGGGCTAGCCTAGTATCCAGTAGTCTCTCTTCTTGTGTAGCTGCAGCCTTGGGAAGAGGAGAAGCCCGGAAAAAATCTGAATTCTATATGAGTTCTATTTTGATAGATTGTATACTATGCCACCAACCTTTTCCTGGGCTCAAGTGTGTCTGGGATAGGGAAAGAATGCCCGTATATGTAGCTTACAAACCATTGGGGGCTCATCAGTACCACATTTATTACAAAGAAGTCTGTGAGAATTTTATTATGCCACTACACACGCTTATCTTTCGGAAGGAATGTGACTGCATGTCTGAAGAGGCTATGCAGGTAATAGAGGAGCATGGCGATTATTTTTTGATAGAAAATGGTATGTATCTTAGAATGTATGGAGGATCAAAGACACCTTATCTGCTGCCAAAGTATGCAATAGATTATATAATCCATAAAGAGGCGGTTAGACCGGTGTTTATTGACGGGGTTGGTCATTTCTTGTTCCAGCACAAGAATACTGCATATCCCCCTTTACCATTCAAGCTGGGTCACTGTAAATTCACCAATGTGAAACAAGCTTCGTAATTTATTGAGGAACTAGGGGAGGTGGGCCATGCAGCCGTTAGCATACAAATTCTAGAAGAACAGCTTCGGTTGAGCCCAGCAAGGATCGAGGGCATCAGGAACCAGGTTGACAAGTTTGAAATCAATATTCAGTTCCTAGAGCCTTGCGCATTTCAAGGCATTGCTAAAGAAGTAGGAGCGTGGAAAAAATTCCTAGAAAACCAAGCGGGACCCTCCTCATAGGGGACCGGTCAAATTTGTATTAATTAAAATTTTGTAAAATATTTTTGGGAAAAAATGAAGCGTTGGGAAAACCAAGGGTTGGGAAGCCCAAAGGTTATTTTGGGCAGCCCAGCCAATTTTTTGCCTTTTGTATAAAAGTAGGAAACATAGAGAAGAAAGGGGATTTTTCCCCAGTAAGACTGGAAGGTTATTGTAAGAAGAACTACTTCCTTTGCAATAAAATATTACAGTTTGTCTGTTGAAAGAAGATTGGTGGGATTTCAAATGTGTTTCCATGGATAGTCGAAACATGAACTACTTTGTTTTTCAGCATTGTATCCATGAATCGTGAGATTGTTCTAACTTTATGACCTATGTCTTTGTTTAATGATTTCTGATTTATTTCATGAAATAACCACCATGAGTAATGTATGCTAGTCATAAAAGATTAGGTATCTGGTTGTGAAATATCCTTCATTGTTCATGCGTGTGAAAGTTAATGTCAGCTATTTGTAATTGCTTTTATTATGTGTGCACATTCACATTACTCATTCATATTAATCACAAGTGGGATCCCCGGGGATAGGATAGGATAGATAGATGGGTAGGCATATAGATAGGTAGTCATCTTATCTCATTTTGGCATGTGTGATTCAGATGCATGGTGAGCCTAAGACGAGAGGTAAGAACCTGCACATCACATTGTGAATGCTCCTTGCATACTTCACCACCCTGCATAATTAGTTAGATGTTTTTCATTTCATATTTAAGTCAAAAATACAAATTCCGGTGGACCGGGCCGCAACCGATAAACCCTTGTTGTTACTTTGACCTACGGTAGCCGGACCGTAAAACCGGATGGATTCCGTATACCAAACAGTCAACGGGATAGTTGGGAACGTTGATTGGGGATAATCCCTTACTGTTGCCACCTGCGAATTTCCAGGCCTCAACAGATACATTGAAGGGGGAGGAATTGAAGAAAAAGAAAACTATAGTCCATTGTTGCTGGAGCTTATACTTGAGTCTGCATCCCTTTGTCCCTTGGAGCAATTTTTGTTCTTCCCAAGCTTTCCTTTTTCTTGTGAGCTTGCTATCAAGAGATAGAGGATTGAAGTGGTGGATTCCCAGGTGGGGGACTCGGTTTCTATGATTCACAGACGTGCTAACAGAGGTTGTCACTATTTTAATCTCTGTTTTATATCAATAGAAATGTCTTTTCCTATCCAATAATGTGTATTTAAATGAGTATTTGATCCATGGATGCTTTTAAATGCTTATATGTTATTGATTATATATGCTAGATTAGGTCTAGCAAAATTATATATAGCATGCTTGTCTTGTTTGCTAAGTGTTGAGATAACAATTTATCAATACATGCTGAAGTTGGAAAGCTCAACGGGGATCTACAAAAACCGTTTGGAATAAGGTATGAATCGAGATCCTTTAATGTTAGATATGTGGTTTCTCTTGCATATAGGAAAGGATAGATTTCTGGAGTCAAGCTGTCTATTGTGGTACCCCAAGCCAGAGGAATTTTTGTCTGTAACAGATCCTAAGCCTAAGTTTCAAAAATTTATCCAAGACCTAAGACCCATATGTTTGTCTTAGGTTTTTCTAGCCTTTTTCTATAGTTGATTGTTTACCTTAGACACTCTATTGTTCTTGATTTTTAAATCTTTGTTTAAAACTTTGGGATAGTTTTCCTTTTATTTCATGCATTACATATATATTAAGTTTCTTTAGCCAAGCTCCAATAGATGATTAAGTCTTCATTTAAAAACATTATATATGGTTATTAATATGAGCTGGCAGCACATGATAAAGACTCATGATAATTGACAATGTGGCTGAATAAGGGCTGGTCCCACACTTTAGACTGCATTCTTTCACCGGGCGGTTCCATGATTAGAATGCTCCATTGGAGGACGGGACCCATTGATAAAAAAGAGATGAAGAGGATAAATGGAAATACCAATTAATGAGATTGATTATTTCCTCTACGTACTTTTTCTTTTCTTCAATAGCTCATTTCTACTTTTCCCTTCACACATCAAGAGGATCATCTTGTGTTTTGTTTATTTGGATGATCATCAACCTAGTTTTGTACATCCATTTTTAGAAGAAGAAAATTTGCAGCCTCATCTTATTAATGTTGATCCTATATCTTCACCCCATCCTGCTCATAAAGATGAGCTCTATATTCAAATCCTTTCTGAGTTTAATCAGCCATGTAACCCTGAGGATATTAAAACTGATTTGAAGTGTTCTCAGATCTTAGCACCTTATGCCATTAAAAATGAACCTTCCCCTCATCCTGTTAATTCTCATGTTGAGACTACTACTTTTCAAGCTCAAATCAGGAATAAGTTGTTTAAACCCTTGAGGCTTCATATCAGCTTAATCCTTATCCTCTTGATTTATGTGAATATCTTCCCTTGTTTTCTGGAGAAGTTCATGTTTTAGCTGAAAAGCACTTGGAAGATTTTCACAATTTCATTGATACTTTTGAAATGGTACATGACGATGTTGTTTTGATGTTGTTCTCCAAATCTTTGGTGGGAGATGTTGCTTTGTGGTTTAATAATCTAGAAGTTGGTTCTATTGGTTCATGGGATGATTTATATAATACTTTTTCAAGATCTTGGGGTGAGAACAAGTCCCTTGATCAGTACCTCATGAATTTTCATACTTTGAGGAGAGGGGAGGAAGAAGTTTTGGTTTTCTTTAATAGAATATTTTAAAATGTTTATCATAGTATGCCCTTGAATATCAATCCCATTGAGATTTCTTCCATGGTATATTATGTTATGGCTTAGCATTCAGATCTTGTTCTTTTCCTGTTAGAAAGGAAATCATCATCTTTATGACATTTTTTGGTGATGCAAAAGGAGTGGAGGAGAACGTCCGTGCTTCCAAAAGGGTGCAACATCCAGTTTACTTTGAAGATCTGCATGGGAAAGAGAAGGAAGACAATAAGTATGGATCAGATCCAAAAGAGAAATAGCTATGTAACTATATTTCAAAGTTGGATCAGAGTTCTTCAACATTGACATATGATTCTATGGCCAGGTATGCATATCAATTTGATGATCAATATTCAAACCATGTTGAGTATACAGTAACCAATGATGGCTTAGACAATTACATATTCTTTGCTAATCATAATCAATGTGTTTGAAACTTTGCTTCACCATTACCTTATGATCATATTTATGAAAAAGGAGTTGTTGATCCTCAACATAGTAATGGTGATATAGGAATTCAGTCCCCATTTTTTTACTTATGATGAGTTCAAGGAACATAAAAAAATATATCATTTATAAGAAGAGAATGAAGTTGAAGATATATATACCAATCATATGCATAAAGAAACATTTGAGTAGAACTCATATCTCATTGTTAAAGAATTTTAGGTTTTCTTTGATCATAATAAAACAAGTAATGTCCATGGGTTGTTTCAAGAGGATTGTGGCACTATGAATGAAATAGAAATTTTAGATCAGTTGTATGGTATTTTATATCAATTAAAACTCTGTCATGTTTTTCAGGACCCAGCAGCCATTTACATGGACTTAGAGGTTTCAACCTTCTAGTATTTAAAATCAAAGTAGAATATGCTTTGCCAATTAATTTTCTTCCTCGAATGATAAATTCTTCTTTGGTTTTTATCTACCTGCAAGAAGTTGTTACAGTGGGATGGATGATATCATGGCTTTAATGGAAGTATGATTACACTTGATTGGGATGTTTCTACTTGTAAAAGTAGGAGTAGGTAGAGGAATAAGCTTGCCATACAAACATGTAGATTATTTTTAGTGTGTTGGCGTGCAACTGTATTTTGTCATTTTAGAGGTGTGTGCTCAAATTTTGAGAAATTTTTAGAGTTTTGGTATAAGACTCCATATCCATTTAATCAGTATTGTTGGCTGAAAATAAGGAACTTGGTCTTCAGTTCTTAGCAAATCACAGGGAAATGCCATCCCCCAGTTGGAGCCAGTGTTTGTCTTAGATTTTTCTAGCCTTTTTCTGTAGTTGATTCTTTACCTTAGACAATCTCTTTTTCTTGATTTTTAAATATTTATTTAAAATTTTGGTATAGTTTTCCTTTTATTTCATGCATTACATATTATATATTAAGTTTCTTTAGCCAATCTCCAATAGATGATTAATTCTTCACTTAAAAACACTATATATGGTTATTAATATGAGCTGGTAGCACATGATAAAGACTCAAGACATAGGTATGCTACCATCTTTCCAAGGAGATAAAGGTTTGCAGTTACGTTGTCAAGGTTTTAATTTTTTGCAGGAACTATTATCGTGCTAGTTGTCTTCAAGCTCTGTGCTTATTTCCTTAACCCGACATCTGCCTTCGAGCAGTACTAGAGTTAAAACATTTGAATAGAGCCATTTTAGTTCATTATTCTTCATTCTACATTTCCTACTCGGTAAAAGGGTCGAGAAATATGGTTTTACAACAACACAGGGTTCTTCACTCTCAAAGATCTTACTTCAGTATCACGTCTACAGTTTACATCCCAGTCATGGAAGTTGACAAGAAGCCTCGTCCCAATGGTCATTTACTCAAGAATGAGTGAGTATTGATACATGAGAAAGGTGTTAGGACCTATTGTTGTGGAAGTTGGCATGGGAGGGGAAGCTATGTATGATATTTTTTGAGTTGGTCATGCCAATATTATTGGTGAAATAATTCATCTAGAGGGTGATTTTTCCACAATTCAAGTTTATGAAGAGACTGTGGGGTTAATGGACTACATTCAAAATCAAATCTCTAGTAGATAGCAAGAGTGTTCATGGTCGTATCATCAAAAATGTATTTCAATTAGACACATTCATATGGAATCGAGTGATGGATACTTGTATGGTGTATGAAATTTTGGATAATGCACATTGAAAAAATGTATACGAAGGATACAATTTAATGGAATACAATGATTGGTGGATTTGTAAAAATTGGCAGCATTCAATATGCTCATCAACTGTTAGACAGAATGCCTGAGTGGAATGTGCTTCCAAGGAATGCTATGATTTATGGATATTCCCGACATGGGTATCCAGAGGAAACCACAGAATGTTTTGATCAAATTCAAGTGGTCGGCTTCGACTGGGACCATATCACATATGCATGTGATCTCACTGCATGTGCCAGTCTACCGTCTCTGGAACAGGGCCATGTCTGATAAGGACATGATGAAGAAGCCCTAAAACTATATTTCAAAATGCAAAGGGAAGACATGAAGCATGAGTGCATAAGATTTGCGGATGGTCTTGGTGCATGTGCAAGTCTTCTAGATCAAGAGTATGGAAAATTGATACATACCTATATTATCAAAACTAGATTTGAGTTCGAAGGATTTATAGGAAGTTCCATTGTTGATATGTATGGTAAGTGCGAAAGCACACAAGATGCACGACATGTATTTGACAATGCGGCTAAAAGGGACTTGGTGTCATGGAATGGCATGATTGGAGGATATGCATAAAATGGCTATGGCAAAGAGGCTCTCAAATCTCTTTGAAGAAATGAGGCAGTTCGAGGACTCTGATGTTATGCCTAAGTTAGTAAATTACTTGACACTTGTTATGTTTAGATGGTTTAGATCTTTTCTAGATATGATTCTCTTCTATTTTTGGAAGTTCAAACCTTAAAAAGTGGATCTATAACAAATTTTGATTACACTTTTATGCCCTTTATATTGTAATATTTTTGAGGAATGAAAAGGAGGGAGACACATGGGAGTCGAGAGACTGGAACTTATGCACACCTACAATACTTTATGTGTAAGATATTTTTTGTTTTATGAATGATTAATGTCTATTTGGAGCTAGGTTTTTGACCTATATTATGTTTATGTTCATTAGTTCTATTTGAACTCTGGTTTATATTGCAGTTATGTAGATGTCTTCTATATAGATGCTATATTTACTTGTGATTGTTTATGTTTGCATGAGATTTGGGATGTTATTTCAAAGGTTAGTACTTTTATATATGTTACAATAATAAACTATGATTTTATTACGTGTTTATGTATATATTCTTAAAATCATGTTTCAATTGCTTAGAAATGTCCATCATTCGTACTACAAATTTGCTTCCTTATACATATTTGAACCTGATGTCATGAGATTATTGTATCTTTGTGTATAGTTCTTACTATATCTGATTCTTATATTGTAATATTCCTCCTACATACCCCTAACTACCTTGTAACTATGAATGATTATTGTACTTGTTTTGGTGAAAAGCTCAAGGCCAAGGCCCCACCAGAAACAAGACCTGGAAATCTATATGAGTTAAATTTACCAAAGTGATAGACTTAGGAGACACATGAGACCTTGACAGAACTAAAGAAACCACTAGTGTGAAAAGTGAATGAATAGGGAGCCATATTTTGGATTCAATAGTGTTGCATGGTAGTGCTACGAGTGAGGTTTTGGGCTCTGAATTTCATCATGATTAACCCAACTAAGGTACAATAGATTAGTTAACCTAAGTCTAATATGTCTAATACATGATCAAGAAGACTACATTAACCTTGGTACAAAATATAAACGACCTTAGAATAATTGTTAAGGACTTTATATTAACGTCGCCGTAAACGTTTGAGAGGGAGATATCATCACCCATATACCTCAATTTATACTAAATGGCGATATAGAATTTAGCTAGATCAAGCATATGGACACACATGTTCGCATATATTAATATATGAAATCAATATAAATATATATATATGACATTACTAAAGGATGGAATTACAGACTTCATAACACACACACCTGAGTAGTGAAAGACTCGAGTTTTTGGACGAATTACTCAAAATCAGGTTAAAATCGTGGCATAAATCTTGGAGTAAATCATGGTCTTGGTGCCCTTGAAAATAGAATATAGTTATCCCTAGCACCAATTAGTATGCCTAATAGAATTGAGGCAGAGGGTTATTTGTTATCCAATAGAGCTAGCTCCTTGAAAAAATTTGCAACCAAGTAGCCGCTTGAGTGGACCTAAGAATAGTATAGATTTATTGGCACCATGAAGTGGCATGAGCGATAAATCATGGGAGAAACCATGTGCATGCCAATCCATATTTTTAGGAAAGTCATTCCACCATTCAGCTAGGAAAAGGGCCAACAACTCATGCGCTCAAGGGTATATTCATTGCACAAGAAAATAGGGCTGTTATAGGAAAACATAATCATTTACTGAACCCTAGATTTTACCTTTTGGCAAGTGGGAGTTCGATAGGAGATTTGTTTTTATTATATATAGTGCTGGTGGTAGTATGTAAGGGGAGGAAAACCCTTTGGGGAAAGGGCAGGAGATTCCCGAATGCAGCTAAAACGCCGATAGGGGAGTTGATGAATGGAGGAACGGTTGTGCACATATACTTTTGCATTTTTGGGTTCACTGCAAGATTCTGGCTTATATTTTTGTTGGTGCGCTAAGGTGTACCCCCAACTCGGCATGTGAATTGCGTATTTATGGTTTGAATGTATCTAACTCTATTTTTTGGGTTTGGATTCGCCATACTTTTATATTACAACGAGATCTATTTGGATTGGGATTGGAAGCACTAAAGGAAATCCAGATTTGTATTGTATATATAAATCTATATGATAAAGTGGAAAACATCCCTAAGATTCAATTTGCAATCCCATTGTATTCTTATAGAACCAGTTTTGTTTAATTGGAAGAAAATCCTCGATTTTGATTTGAAATCGCTATTATTTTACTTGAAGAAGCCGATCCTTCTATTTCCTGAGGACCCCTAAGTTGGTTGGTGCCATTTTGTTTACGAACCAAAGAATATTTGCATGATTTTTGTTGGAAATGTTTAGATTTGATTTAGCAAAACCTATCCAAGGTGTGAGAGTCACTGCTACTTTTTTTTTTGCCATCATAGTTTTGGGAACATAAGGTGTTTTGTTTATTCCTTTGACTATGATTCATTTGATATCAATCCAATAGTACAGGGTTGCATTTTGTATCTAGATAGAGATATCCTCTGAGCAGGCAGGCAAATATGGAAGGAGGTGACTAAAAAGATAAGGTAACGAAACAACAGTGCAAAGGTATGATATTACATTATCAGTGGGTTGAAAAACCAAAAATGTGTGAGTAATTCTTTCATTTTTTTCGTAAAGGTTATATTACACTCTTACCATGGCAAGTTGGACTATAATCTTTACTCCCAATTTATTAAGGAAGATATTCCTTTCTTAGAATTGTCTCTAGCAATAAATACATATCCTCATACTAACAGACACTTGTTAAAACATAAGGCATCAACTAGAATGGGTAACAAGATATGGGTCCCTAAGGAAAGGAAAATGCACAGGTTCCTAGAAATAAATGTTGAGAGTTATATAATGACATAAATGGTAATAATAATTACTAGGAAATAATGAAAATCATGTGTTTACTTACCTTGGGAAAATATTTTGATATTGTTAAATATTTGAAAAGAATCCCAAAACCCTAAGAAATGGGTAACGTAGGAATCATAACTACTTAAAGATACCCCTCAGGTCTAAGGAAGGTGGAAGGCATGAGAATGTTAGGATTATCATAAGATTAGGTTCAGCACTAATCGTTAGATGTATGGTTAAATAAAACTCTCACACAATGATTATAATTTAAAAGGAAGTCAAAATTAAAATCTTGGTGTAGGCCTTGAACCTAAATTGCTACAAGTAGAAGCAAAGTGGGAAGCCTAAAAAAACAATACCCCTTAGGGTATTGGTGTAATTCCATGTAATATGAGATAAAACAAGTAAATCACCAATGCATACTCTTTTATGATTATATTCTCGTGTTAAAAAGTGAGCTAGAAAAACTATATACTCATATGTAAGAAATACGATCTAATATATTTTAGCATATTCCTATCGTGTTGGCTATTTTGACAAATGTGAGATTACAAGTGTGCTACATCAACGTTCAAATTCTTTTGAAATGCATGGGTTGATTTAAGACAAATGGTGTTCTTAACCTTTTATTTTGTGTGATGAAAATTATCAAATATTGTTTTATGAAATTTTTAACATGTGTGTAATGATGGACTACAGAAGGTTACTAAAAGTATAAGATGGTCCCAACAAAGATTATAACATTTCCCGTAGGGGTACTAATAGGCACATAGAACCAAATAACACTTGGTATTCCCACGTCTCTAGATTACCCTCCAACAGACCTAGCTCCTTGAAAAAATTTACACCCAGGTAGCTGCTTGAGTGGATCTAAGAATAGCATAGATTTATTGGCACCATGAAGTGGCACGAGCGATAAATCATGGGAGAAAGCACGTGCATACCAATCTATATTTTTAGCATAGTCATTCCAGCATTCAGCCAAGAAAAGGGCCAGTAATTCATGTGCTTAAGGGTATATTCGTTGCATAAGAAAAAAGGGTTGTTACAGGCAAACAAAATATTTACTAAACCCTAGATTTTACCTTTTGGCACCTAGGATTTCAGTAGGATATTTTTTTATATATATATAGTGGCGGTGGTA
Source organism: Pseudotsuga menziesii (assembly GCA_001517045.1). Classification (NCBI taxonomy): domain Eukaryota; kingdom Viridiplantae; phylum Streptophyta; class Pinopsida; order Pinales; family Pinaceae; genus Pseudotsuga; species Pseudotsuga menziesii. Next base: position 86,408 of record LPNX010412729.1, on the reverse strand, counting down.
GTATGTAAAGGGAGGAAAACCCTTTGGGGAAAGGGAAGGCAGTTCGTGGAGGCAGTAGAAATGCTGGTAGGGGAGTTGCTGAATGGAGGAACGGTTGTGCACATATACTTATGCATTTTTGGGTTCACTGCAAGATTTTGGCTTATATTTTTTCCAGTGTGCTAAGGTGTTACTTCAACTCGGCATGCATATTGCATCTTTATGGTATGAATAGATCTAACTCTATTTTTTGGGTTTGGATTCACCATACTTTTATATTACAACCAGATCTATTTGGATTGGGATCGGGATTGGAAGTGCTAAAGGAAACCTAGATCGGTAGTGCATATATATGTGTGTGTGTGATAAACTGGAAAATGTAGCTATGATTCGATTTGCAATCCCATTATATTCTTATAGAACCCATTTTGTTTAATTGGAATAAAATTCTTGATTTTGATTTGAAATCACTATTCTTTTACTTGAAGAACCTGATCCTTGTATTTTTGAGGACCCCTAAGTTGGCTGGAATCATTGTGTTTATGAACCAAAGAATCTATCCATGATTTTTGTTGGAAACGTTTAGATTTGATTTAGAAAATTTCTATCGAGGCTATGCGAGTTGCTCTTACTTTTGTTTCTGCCATCGCAGTTTTAAGAAAATATGGTGTTTTGT
>LPNX010412729.1:28428-76814 GCA_001517045.1 Pseudotsuga menziesii | reverse complement strand
GTAATACAAAGAATGTTGAGAGGCTTATAACATGTAGGTTCTTCTCATGCAATATTGTATAGAGTAGATATACATGCATTAACCCATTCTGTTATATTCCTCTTTTCTTAATCTGTAAATTCTTTTGAGATTTTTATTTTATATGCACAAGGAAATTTAAATATAAACGCTTTTACCTAAGTAATATCTTCTATTTTGTATAATAGAACAAAAATATATTTTCTTCAATCCAAAGACATCAACACAGGAAAATTTATATTGCAGAGAACAATTCTAATTGTTTTAATGACAATGCATAATAATATGTACATGAAACACCCATTCGCAAATTCAAGTCTCTTCTTGCTCGTTGTTTATATAATTCTTCTTATACATAATACCTTTAAGTTTACTGTTTGAATTTTATTCCCTAGCAGTTCATCACTTAGATCCTAACAATTATATCAAAGACTTGATTTTTTTATGTAATTTTCTTACATTTAAGTTTAATATTAAAATTTTATTCAAAAAGAATTATTTTCTTAAGTCTTAAGAAATTCTATCAAAACATGCTACAAATTATCATCTTGAATGTTAAATATCCTCCTTGCTAAACCTTTTGAAAACATTATAATCTCAAACTTTATGCATCCTTATTGTAAGACCTTTTGAAAAATTATCATCTCCAACCAACCATATGCATCCTCATTGAAAGCATTTGATGAAAAAATATTGTGCACTGTTATCACCCAAACAAAATAAGTCTACATACCTTTCGTTGTTTAAGTGTCTTTTTATCATCGTGAGCATTTATGTCATGACAATGGTTGCTTAGGTTTGGGCATTGCTTTTTCTAATTTGCCAAATTACTATGCTCTTCTTCCGGCTGCGCAATGGCCTCGGTGTGCATTGGCGACCTACACACTACGTTTTCTTTTGCCCTCATGTTTGCTGATTTCCAAAATTTTATAACTGAAGTTACTCCAACCTCATAACCTGGTCCAAATATGCAATAATCCTTCAACTTACATTTTCTAGTTAACTTATCTCAACATACGCAATATATCGTCTAATTATCTTAGCGCAACATTTTTTGAAAAGTTCTCCAATTCCCGCTCGTCGTGGATATAGTCCCATAGTGAAGATGAGGAGATTGTGTTAATTAACCTTGTGGAAATATTGGAGACTCCATGCTCTTCCTGAACAACTTCACTCTCATTTCCATTGCCCAGTTCAATAAATATAATTTGTCTCTTATAAATTTATTTGTAAGAGCTCAAGTATGAAAGCATTTATATATCTTCATGGGCTTTGTGATCACTAGAGACATGATTACCTTTCTTAAAATAGTCATGTTATCTTCTTGAAAATTTGTTTGTCTAAATATTAATAAAGCTAAAACCAACTAATATTTTTATCACTTTTTAGCCTCAAATTGTACTAGTATATGTCTATACTCCAATTTATTTTTTACATATTAGAGCTTTATTGAAAATCTAGTATACCATTTTCAAAATTTTGACATATAAAGATAATTATTTGTCTTTGCCACATGCTGCAATTTATCAACATTTAAACTCAATCTACTCAAAGATTGTGTTAAAAAGAATATATAAAGATAAATTCACTCCATCCATCCTAATTCTTTAATGCATTGCTCTCTAGATAACAAAAATGGTAAAACAAATATTTAAACTAGGAACTCAAAGAAAACCAACCAAAAATATCAATCATATTGATTGTCGTAGAAAAACACTATAAATAATATTGTGTTTTTTCAGTAGATTTCCTTGGAGGGATCACTACACCTAACTTAAAACCAACAAAAATATCCAAAAGATGTCTATCATATTAAGCTCTCTCCATACTAGAATGCACAAGGATCATTATCTCTTTGCAATAATCAAGCTAATAAAAAATTAACCCATATAAAATATGTTTGAAAAAAACTATAAATATAAGATTTACATAAATATCAAGATCTAGATCAATTTTAGGCTAACACATAATCACAAAAAAATATAAGTGTAAATATTAACACATAAAACATGATCACAAAAAACTATAAATGACACAAATCAAGTTGTTCACGTGCATCAAGAAAAGAAAAAGAGCAATACTCCAATCCATGCCTTGAAGGTCCCCTATTGAAGAGTTTTCAACCATCCATTTGGCCATCTCTAAACTACAGTGTTTTAAAGAGACCAAGTATGGAAACAACAAAGGGGAGTCCCAACCCACACTAGGTGATTCATTTGAGAAATTAGTAGTAAATGATTCAATTGAGAATAGTCTTGAGTTGATTAAGGTGACTAGTTTAATAACCATGTTTTCCTTTTAGAAAATGGTCTAACTTCCACTCACAATCCTTTCTAGCTTCAAAATAATAATATAGCTATAAATTATATATAGCTAGATAATAAACCCTAATAGGTTTTATGTGTGTTAAAGTAAGATCTGTGTCTCTAGACTTTTTTGGGGGGTATGACATTGGTTTTTTAGCATAATCATTAAAAATATGGTTAAAATTCTTAATCATGTCTGAAAATTGATAAAATTGGCTCGTTTTAACTAAATTAACCTAATAACTATTTTAAATAAATATGAGAAAAAAATCATTTTAACTAAATTAACCTAATAAGTATTTTGAGTAAAGTTGAGAAAAAAATATTTTAACTAAATTAACCTAATAACTATTTCTTCAACTCAATTAGTGGATATGACTAATAATTTCAAGATGAATGAATAACTAAAATACAATATAACATGAAAAAGGACAAACACATCATGTCTTTAACCAATATAACATGATAAATGAAAATTTGTATATGTGTAATATGACCAAGTTACAATGGGGTCTTGCAATAATATACAAGTCACAATATATCATAATTCTTATACTAACTAAGGAGTCACAAAAAAATCATTCTTTTAATTAATATAATGATTGTTAAGTTACAGATTTATATACTTAATTTTTCAACTTACCTAAAATAATTTTGTTAGAAAAAATGTACATATAATCTAAATTCTAAACCAAACTATAAAAAATAGAAGGAAAAAAAATGCACATAAATCCAAGAAAAAATGATATTAAGTACTTCCAAATCATTGAAAGCATTTGCTATGACCTACCTTAAATTAGATAAACAAAATTTAGCCGGCCAAGTTGTTACCTTCTTAAACATTGATTTCAGAATATAACCTTTCACTGAGATCAACCTCAACCCAAACCTCGTAAACAATGGATTCTGAAATTTTGAGAACCTTTCCATATACAAAGCAAAGCAGATATTGGGTATTTCCTCTTTTCTCAGCTCCAGAGAAAGGTGCAGAAGTTGCGAAGGAAGGTTCAGACGAATGGACCAGGAATCCACCATCTCTCGAGGCTCAACATTGCCTTTGCCATTACCTTGTACGGCCAGAACCAGGGCCCATTATTCAAAACAAACTGACAATCATCGTCACAAAAGAACTCAATCTTGAAAAAACCCTCACCCAATATCTTAAAAATCCATTTGCTTCTTAGTTTGCGGCTCCATTGCGCCCCAGACCATCGTGAGAGTTCTTGGACAGTTGGGTTCAAGACCATCGTGCAAATTGGGTTCATATCAACGAATCTACCTACCAAGGACTTATCATGGAATATAAAATCATGCACTGACATATAATTAGCGCCTAAATTTGACAGATAATTTCCTGGGACTTCGTGAGCTCGGCTTTTTGACATATTTATAGAGAGATTAATAGAGTTACTGATATTTCTCAAGGATATTGAAGTTTCTAATGGACCAGGATTAGGGGGATCAAAATCAGGTGACCAGTTTTTAAGGATCAATTCTGCTACTCCCATGTACCAGGGGGCATTGGTCAAAACAAACTGACAATCGTCTTCATAAAAAAACTCAATCCTGAAAAAACCCCCACCCAGTATCTTAAACATCCAATTGCTTCTCAGCTTGCACGTCCAAAATGTTGCAGACCATTGTTGGAGGTCTTGGAGAGTTGGGTTCATATGAGTGAATCTACCTACCAAGGACTTATCACAGAATATAAAATCATCCACTGCCATGTAATTCTTCATAGCCTCAGTACCTGGATTTGACAGATAATTTCCTGAGACTTCCGGAGCTCGGCTTTTCCAGACCTATCGAATATATTTGTTGTGTACACTGCATACAAGCTTTTCCTCTTTTTTGGATGAAGATCCTGCATTCAGATTACAATGGCTATTGAAAATGTGTAAATTTCCAATTGAATCGCTTCTCTGTGAAGTATTGAAAGTTGATTTTTCGGGAAAAAAACCTAGCGAGAAACACACCTAAAACAAGTTGAGATCTCTCAAATGGAATGACGATGGATTATTAGCTATAATCCTCATTAATAAATAGTCAAAAACACAGCGCCTATCAAAAGCCATAGCCGACAGGAATAGAGCCAAATATCGAAAGCAATAGCCGACAGGAACAGAGCCATCAAAATTTTGAGTTAGGGAGTTACTAATCAAAGAGATGAATTTCAAAAATAATTAATTAATTGAAGTAAAGCTGTTGTTTTGACGCAATTGGCTTTTTCTAATTGACTTTTTTCTAAAGAGATTTAAAACATATAAAAATTAAATAATATTATTTTTTATGTTTTTTATATTATAATATGTACAAAATTTTAAAACTAAATTTCTTTAAATCAATTTAATGGAAATAATATTATTTAATATTATAATGTTTAAAAAATGATTGGTTTAATTAAAAATTAGAACATTAATGCTAACCTTTATATACCATATTTCTTAATATGCATTTCATTTATTTAATGTAATTGTTATTGCATTTTGAGGATATTAATTAATGCATCAATAATTTGATATTATTTTGGAATGTTTTATTTGTTAATTGTTATGTTTTTGTTTACATGTAAAAATGATAAATATGTCATTTTTGAAATTGTTAAATAATGTATAGTAATTTCTTAGAGTTATAGGGTCAGCTTCAAGTAGTAGTCAAATATGTGGTTGTACTAATAGGATTTACCTTGGGTGCCATCCTCTAAATGGGGGGGAGTGCACGGGAGTTTGCCCTCAAAGATAATTAGCTTGTTTTTGTTTGTTTAAAGGTGTTTAAGAATTCAACACCATTTTTCTAATCTCACCTACCTATCACCCATAGTGGTCCCAATTAGCAACATAAACTAGTTTATTGCATATACTAATTGATATTTTATTCCTTCTCCATCCTAACTATTAGAATGAAGGTTCAACCCCTTATAACTACTATATGAGATTTTTGAAATCTGAGATTTTAAAAAATTGTTACTTTTAGAAAATTCTCGCATGACTCTAAAAGTGACTACTAAGTAAAAGCTAACTAGAGAGACACTAGTTATCAACTCAATTTTGTGATTCAGTGCATAAAGTAAGAGATAACTCATTATTACAAGTTTTAAAAATCCCACAAAAAGAAAAAAAGCTCAATTTGAGGCCCCTTATATGAAGGAATTTGGCCCCAAAAAAGTGTCGAAAAATGGTTTGATCAAAAGGATCTAATCAGACACTACAATGAATATATGTATATATTATGTCATTAGAAATATTTCAAACAAAACAAAATGATGGAAACGCATATTATCTAGAGGATAGGTGGGCACACTCGCATATTTTAATCCATAAAATCATATGACCCCATGCCCAATTCAACTAACCATGTTTATATACTTGATACTATGAAAGTCATAATTGCAACAATATTTGTAATGCTAAAAAGTAATAATAGCACCCACATCGCCACTAGGAGGCAAACGATCCCTTCGAGAGCTCATGTGTGGTGGTTTGAGTCCTCCCTCATATAAATTGTGCCCAAAATATACCTTTTAGGCCCATTGTACAAGTTTCATTATTTGACCTTCGTTAAGGCCTCAAGACCAATATCCAATTCTCTAAAAATCAAATGATGCCAATATTCCTAGTTAGAGGCAAAGGATGCTCTTGGGAGGTCATGTGTGTTAGTTTGAGGTGTTATTTTTTGCCTTATATTCATAAAAGCTTCCTTTAAATCCTACGGCTTGTGTTCCCTTTTGAACATGTTGAGGCCCTCATGGCCCATACCTTGTGCCTGAAAATTTGTTATCCACAAATGGTGGCTAAATATCCCTTCTTGAGGTCATGTATTTTGTTTCAAGAATTCATTCATAGTCATGGATTCATTTAATATTCATTTTGCACACAAGGCCTAGGTTTTCGTGCGAACCATGTCCATGGCCCATATACCCATACCTATAAGTCAAACCATGTAATAATGTGAATATCCCCACTCTCAAACCAAGCGCATGCTTGGGATTCCATGTGTGGTGGATCTAGGTGTCAATATTAATCGTAATTCCTTATAAGCTTCCTATAGGGAATAAGGCCTATGGTTTCTCCCTTAACCATATCTAGGCCTATATACTCTTACTTAATATAAAAAGTATCCTAATAGCATTCATATCCCCATTTAGAGGAAAGTATAACTTGATCAAGAGGTCATGTATCGTATTTCAGAGGTGTTGTTGATGATGTCCATGGATGCGCAATATCTTCCTTCTGTTTCGAGCCCTTGGGTTTCTTCATTCAACCATGTCCAAGGCCACCCAATGTTTAAAATATCGTATTAGCAACCATATCACCACTCAAAAGAAAAGGATAACCTCAATAGGTCCTAATTAGTAGTTTGATTCATTGTTCTTAGCTCTAGATTCCTAGAAGCTTCCTTTAGTGCCGAGGTCCCAAGATTCTTTGCACAATTATGTCTATGGATTATAGACACGTACTTAGCGTTGAAATCCTACTAATGTCACTAATATCTCCACTTTGATGACAGTGCTATACTTTGAAATTCATGTGTGGTAGTTCAAATTTTCCTTTAGAGCCTAAGGCCTAAGTTTCAAAAATTTATCCAAGACCCAAGACCCATATGTTTGTCTTAAGTTTTTGTTGCCTTTTTCTATAGTTGATTGTTTACCTTAGACACTCTCTTGTTCTTGATTTTTAAATCTTTCTTTAAAACTTTGGGATAGTTTTCCTTTTATTTCATGCGTTACATATATATTAAACGTTTCTTTAGCCAAGCTCCAATAGATGATTAAGTCTTCATTTAAAAACATTATATACGGTTATTAATATGAGATGGCAGCACATGATAAAGACTCAAGGTGTAGGTATGCTACCAGCTTGCAGGTAGCATATAAGGATATAAAGGTTTGTAGGTACGATGTCAACGTGTTAAATTTTTGCAGGAACCATTATCGTGGTAGCAGTCTTCAAGCTTTGTGTTTATTGCATTAATCCGACATCTAGCTTCGAGCAGTACTAGAGTTAAAACATTTGAATAGAACCAATTTCCTTCATTATTCTTCATTCTACAATTTGTACTCTGTAAAAGGGTCGGGAAATATGGTTTTACAGAAACACATGGTTCTTCATTCTCAAAGATCTTACTCGACTATCATGTCTACAGTTTACGTCCCAGTCATGGAAGTTGACAAGAATCCTCGTCCCATAGGTCATTTACTAAGGAATGATTGAGTATGGATACATCTGAAAGGTGTAAGGACCTGTTGTTGTTGAGGGTGGCATGGGAGCAGAATCTATGTATGAGCTTGTTCGAGTTGGTCAGGACAATCTTATTGGTGAAATCAATCATCTATAGGGTGATTTTTCCACCATTCAATTTTATGAAGAGACTACGGGATTAATGGACTGCATTAAAAATTAAATCTCTGGTAGATAGCAAGAGTGTTCATGGCCGTATCATCAAAATTGTATTTCAACAAGACACATTCATATGGAATAGACTAATGGATACTTATATGAAGTATGGAAGTTTGTATAATACACTAAGACAAAATGTTTACGAAGGATACAATTTCATGGAATACAATGATCGGTGCATCTGTCAAACTTGGCATCATTCAAGATGCTCAACAACTCTTCAACAGAATTCTTGAACGGAATGTGATTTCGAGGAATGCTATGATTATTGGATATTCTCGACATGGGTATCCAGAGGAAACCATGGAACTTTTTAAACAAATGCAAGTGGTCGGCTTCGAGTGGGACCGTATCACATATGCATGTGTTCTTGAATCCTGTACCAGTCTACCGTCTCTAGAACGAAGCCATGCCCGACAAGAACATGGTGAAGAAGCCCTAAAACTATATTTCCAAATGCAAAGGGAAGACATGAAGCATGACCGCATAAGCTTTACGGATGGTCTTTGTGCACGTGCAAGTCTTCTGGATCAAGAGTATGGAAAATTGATACATACCCATATTATCAAAACTGGATTTGAGTTCAAATGACTTACAGGAAGTGCCATTGTTTATATGTATGTTAAGTATGGAAGCATAGAAGATGCATGACATGTACTTAACAATGTGGCTAAATAAGGGCTAGTCACACACTTTAGACTACATTCTTTCATCGGGCAGCTCCATGATTAGAACACTCCACTAGAGGAAGGGACCCATTGATTAAAAAGATATGAAGAGGCTAAATGGAAATACCAGGTAATGAGCTTGCTTGTTTCCTCTACGTACTTTTTATTTTCTTCATCAGATCATTTCTACTTTTCCCTTCACACATTAAGAGGATCATCTTGTGTTTTGTTTATTCGTATGATTTTCAACCTACTTTTGTACATCCATTTTTAGAAGAAGAAAATTTGTAGGCTCCTCATGTTATTGATGTTCATCCTATATCTTCACCCATCCTGCTCATAAGGATGAGATTTGTATTCAAATCCTTTCTGAGTTTAGTCAGCTAAGTAACCCCGAGGAGATTAAAACTAATTTGAAGCCTTCTCAGATCTCAGCACCTTATGCCATTAAAAATGAACCTTTCTATCAACCTATTAATTCTCATGTTCAGACTACTACTTTTCAAGCTCAAATCAGAAATAAGTTGTTTAAACCTTTGAGGCTTCCATATCACCGTAATCCTTATCCTCTTGATTTTTGTGAATATCTTCCCTGGTTTGCTAGAGAAGATCATGTTTTAGCTTAAAAGCACTTGGAAGCTTTTCACAATTTCACTGATAATTTTGAAATGGTACATGAAAATGTTGTTTTGAGGTTGTTCTCCAAATATTTGGTGGGAGATGTTTCTTTGTTGTTTAATAATATGAAAGTTGGTTCTATTGGTTCATGGGCTGATTGATATAATACTTTTTCAAGATCTTGGGGTGAGAACAAGTCCCTTGATCAGTACCTCATGAATTTTCATACTTTGAGGAGAGGGGAGGAAGAAGCTTTGGTTGTATTCAACAGAAGGTTGTACAGTGTTTATCATAGTATGCCCTTGAATATAAGGCCCACTGATATTTCTTCCATGGTATATTATGTTATGGCTTAGCATTCAGATCTTGTTCTTTTCCTGTTAGAAAGGAAATCATCATCTTTAAGATAGTTGTTTGATGATACAAAACGAGTCGAGGTGAACATCCGTGCCTCCAGAAGGGTGCAACATCGAGTTTATTTTGAAGATCTGCATGGGAAAGAGAAGGAAGACAATAAGTATGGATTAGATCCAAAACAACAGCAAGGATGTAAATATATTTCAGATTTGGATCAGATTTCTTAAACATTAACAGATGATTCTAAGGACAGGTATGCATATCAATTTGATGATCAATATTCAAACCATGTTGAGTATATAGTAGCCAATGATGTCTTAGACAATTACATATTCTTGGCTAATCATAATAAATGTGTTTCAAACATTGCTTCACCATTACCTTATGATCGTATTTATGAAAAAGGAGTTGTTGCTCCTCAACATCTTAATGGTGATATAGGAATTCAGTCCCCATTTTTTACTTATGAGGATTTCAAGGAACATAAAAAAAGATATTATTTACAAGAAGAGAATGAAGATGAAGATATCTCTACCAATCTTATGCATAAAGAAACATTTCAGCAGAACTCATATCTCATTGTTCAAGAAATTGAGGTTGCCTTTGATTGTAAGAAAACAAGTAATGTCCATAGGTTGTTTCAAGAGGATTGTGGCACTATGAATGAAACCGAAATTGTAGATTAGTTGTATGGTATTCGATATCAATTAAAAATATGTCATGTTTTTTAGGACTCAGTATCCATTTACATGGACTCAGAGGTTTCAAAAGGTTTCAACCTTCTAGTATTTGAAATCAAAGTAGAATATGCTTTGCCAATTAATTTTCTACTTCGAAGGATAAATTCTTCTTTGATTTTTATCTACCTGCAAGAAGTTGTTACAGTGGGATGGATGATATCATGGCTTCACTAGAAGTATGATTACACTTAATTGAGATTTTTCTACTTGTAAAAGAAGGAGTAGGCAGAGGAATAAGCTTGCCATACAAACATGTAGATTATTTTCGGTGTGTTGGCTTGTAGCTGTATTTTTTCATTTCAGAGGTGTGTGCCCAGAGTTTGAGAAAGTTTTAGAGTTTTGGTATAAGAATCCATAGCCCAATGGATCGGTATTGTTGACAAAAAATAAGGCGCTTGGTCTTCAGTTCTTATCAAATCACAGGGAAATGCCATCCCCCAGTTGGAGCGAGTGTTTGTCACAGGTTTTTCTAACCTTTTTCTATAGTTGATTCTTTACCTTAGACAATCTCTTGTTCTTGATTTTTAAATCTTTGTTTAAAACTTTGGGATAGTTTTTCTTTTTTTTCATGCATTATATATTATATATTAATTTTCTTTAGCCAATATCCAATAGATGATTAATTCTTCATTTAAAAACATTATATATGGTTATTAATATGAGCTGGAAGCACATGATAAAGACTCAAGACGTAGGTATGCTACCAGCTTTCCAAGGAGATAAAGGTTTGCAGTTACATTGTCAAGGTTTTAAAGTTTTGTAGGCACCATTATCATGCTAGTAGTCTTCAAGCTCTGTGCTTATTACCTTAATCCAACATCTGGGTTTGAGCGGTACTAGAGTTAGAACATTTGAACTGAACCATTTTCCTTCATTATTCTTCATTCTACAGTTTGTACTTTGTAAAGGGGTTGAGAGATATGGGTTTACAGCAACATAGGATTCTTCATTCTCAAAGATCTTACTCTAGTTTCACGTCTATAGTTTACATCCTAGTCATGGAAGTTAATAAGAAGCCTCATCCCAGTGGTCATTTACTCAGGAATGAGTGAGTATTGATAGGTCGAAAAGGTGTTAGGACCTGTTGTTGTGGCAGATGGCATGGGAGGGGAAGCTATGTATGAGCTTGTTCGAGTTGGTCATGAAAATGTGTTGCTACTGCAACTTTTCTCCCCAAATCTCATAAGTTTCGGGCCCCTCCTCATAACTAAGTATCACTGCAGGTTGTTTCATCCTTGATGTTTCTTTGGTCACGCTTTAAGTGTTGATGTTGTGAACAATTTTCACGCAGCCTGTTTCTACATTTTGTTTGTGCTCAAACTTTGCAACGAGTCGCGAGGTTAAGTTTAAGTTTGCTAGATATATTTGATGGATCATCGACTTGAAAGTATAATGGGATTTGACTGCCGTTAATGTTTCAGAGGATTTTGAACGCTTGAGTTTTCTGTCAAATCGACAGTTTGTTTTTTGTGCCTTCCACCGTTGCGGCTTCTAGAGTGGTTTAGTGTCCGAAGTATAATTCTCTCCGACGTCCGATGTGTATTAGCCTCCAATCGCTTTCCCGTAGCCTCATTTTGTCCGCCGTTGCGGCTGGTGAATCCTTGTCCCCTCCGATTCCAAAGTCACCCGACTTTCGATTTAGTTTTTCCAGCTCGTTTTGCTTATCTTCTAACCCTCTTTTTCCGCCATCGCGGCTCTAGTAGTATTCTGGCCTCCAAAGCTCAGAACTGTCTGGTGTCCAATTTAAAACCTCTTTTGCCCTAATTTGCTTGTCCGCGACTTAAGCCCCGCCTACTGTTGCGGCTGGAAAAACCTCTTGGCCTCCGAGCTTACTTCTTTTTTATTGCCGACTTTAATTTTTCCTGCCAGTAGTTTTCCTGTTGAGGATCACAGGTTAAGTCTGTCAGGGCCATAGATGGTGCGCCATGCCATTTCCTTGTGAAATAGTCATTAATTGATAATAATTTTTGTTTAGATAACGCTTGCGAATTGACTGCAAGCAGTTTCGAGGAAACCAGTCAATCTACCATGGTGTGAAGAAAGACGGACCGTCTGGCAAAGGTATAACTAAGGCCAGGGGAATCACCGTGGAAAACAATGGTCGTAGGAGACAAAATCTGGAATAGTGAATACGCAGATACCAGAAACAGATCAGTTACCGAGTGGTTCATGGTTGCATACAGACAAAAGATTGGAATGTGAAGCATTTGAGAAACTAAAAGGTCATGCGTCTGGGGGGGAAAACGAAGCACTCTGTAAGGGTAGTTTAAATATTGGAAAGTGGAACTGAGAAAGGGATTCTTCCCTGGAAAATTTTGTAAATGTTTGCTTGTAAGAGGAACTACTTCGTTTTGCAAAGGAAACTGCAATTTTACCTATTGGAGAGAGTAAAAGTGGAATGTACCAATGGAACTCAATGAATAATGTTGAAGAGGAACTATTTCGTTTTCAGTTGTGGTTCATTTACTGTAAGAGTATTTGATTTTCTGAACCTATGTTCTTGTTGAATGTTCTTCAGTATCTTTTGGAGATTTTTCCACTGTGAGTAATAAATGTTGTTCATAAAGCAATTGGCTACCTGGTTGTTTAAATATCTGTGATTGTTCATGTGTTTTGAAGGAAGTATCAGCTATTTGGAAATATTCTTAGTGCATGTACGAAATGTATTACTCACCTGAAATGAGAACCTTGCTCCCTAGGGATAGATTATATAGTTAGTTTGATTTTGTATGTGACTGGCCTGCTTGTGAGTCTAAGACGAGAGGTAAGAACCTGCGCATCACATTGTGACCGCTCCTGGCATTCTGATCACCTTGCATTTATTTAAGCACTTGCATTTCATCTTTAAGTCAAAATACAAAAACTCGGTGGACCGGGCCGCAACCAGTAAAACCTTTGTTTGTTGTTTGACCTACGGTGTCCAGACCGCAAAACTGGATGGATTCCCTATACCAAACAGTCAACGGCCTAGTTGGGAACGTTGATTGGGGAGAATCCCTTACTATTGCTGCCTGCAAATTTCTAGGCCTCAATAGTTTTGACGCTAGAAGGAGGGCCGCCAGTGCATGGCTGGCCGCAGAAACTTGTTTTCACGATATTTTCCCACCGGTGACAGTTCTGAAAGAAGTGGGTTTCATAATTCAATCCCTGAAGAAAACAGAGAATATTTATATCCCGTTCGCAATGAAATTGTTAATGACCTAGGAAGACATACCCGTGCTTATGTGAAGAAGATTGGAGGATTGCCAATTATTCCCGAATTGCCTAGAAGAGAGTACAAAAAGAAATACTGTCCCGTAGTAGAAGACTCAGTGCTAGTTGGAGACTGGGAAGAACTTGTAGAGACAGCTCTACAGGAGGTTGAATTACCTTTGAACCAGGTGGGCCCAGATTCCCCTTACAGCTCTTCTGTTCACACCCCTGTTGGTTCACCTCGACACTCACCACCTTTACTCATGGCAGGCATTAATGCCAACCTACCTCTACCCAACCCACCAAATCCACCACCACCTGCATGGAGAGCCAGATCACCTCTAAATCTGACCCTGCCTTTGCATGACCTACCTCAAGCCTTCGAAAAGTTGTTGCCTAAATTTGAACCCAATGAGAAGATATTAGTAGATGATCATTTCCAGAGTTTCTATCTGGCTATAGAAGGATTAAGGGTAGGAGAACATGAAGATGTGGTTTGTAGATTATTCCCTCATACCATCAAAGGAGCTGCGGCCTCATGGAATTTTGGATTGCCCGCTAACTCCATCCCAAATTAGGACACCTTCGAGAGGATGTTCCAAAGTAAGTATGCAGTCCAAAAGACTCATGCTGCCCTCATGAAAAGATTGTGTGCATTGAAGAAAGAAAAAAAAGAAAAGTTGCACAGCTTTACACAAAGGTTTGCAGCATATCTAAAAAAATTTTATGAAACAGATAAGCCTTCAGACAAAGTACTAATTGAATACTATACTTCAGCTTTGGGTCCTGATTTGGCAATGTTTGCTAAAGGTAGGGCCAAGCCTACTTTGAGAGAGACCTATGAAGAAGCAGAAGTGGTGGAAGTGGAAAGAGAGAGTGTTGAAGATTATCCCGAACAGTCAGGGGAGAGGAGGAAAACCTTACTGTTTACCAAGCCTAAGGAGGAGAAAGCACCAGATTATGAAAGTATGGCCAAAATGATGCAAAAGCTGTCTAATAATATCATAGACTTAGAAAAAGAAAAAGAAGCACAAAATTTCTACAGGCCATATTATAAGAAAAGGGAGGACAATAATCATCCCCAATCTCCTCCTCCAAAAACTGCATCCATGAATCTGACGGATATAGGAATGGAAAATTTATGTACCTTTCATCAACAACCTCATTCCGAAAGGAACTGTCCACAATGGATAAATTCAATGACGTTAGTCATGAATCAGATGTTGGATTCGAGATTAACGGAAGAAGATGATGATGAAAGGAAAGAAAGTTCGACTTCTACTTCTACAAAAGAACAAGAAGAAGAAACTATGGCATTATGGATTTCTTTCTCCTTACTCCATGTAGAATAAGATATCACTCAAAAACACAAAGATATCAGGGAGGCTAACGTGAAAACTAGAAGTCAAGGGACGGTTAGCAATGACAGTATTTTACTCCCAAAGATCAGAAGGCTGCAAAGAAATATCAGGAAGAATTTGAAAAAAAATCCGTGGCTGATAAGACTCCAGAATTCACTATTACTAGCCAAGATCCTAAGCAGAACAGAATGCTGCCTGAACTAAACAAAGAAAAGGTGAATGCTGATAAATCTCAGTCCATTAAATTTTTTTTTGAATATGACGTTGTTGAAGATTTAAAGAAGATAAAGGCAAACGTCCCGCTGTTTGAAATGTCCAAAGTACCTCAACAGAAATAAAGGTTGTTTAAAACACTGGAAACATCAGAAGAGGAGCAGCCCACTGACAATCATCCTCGCGATGAAGAAGAAATTGGAGAAGCTAGTACTGGAGGTAAGTCTAAAACTAAACAACCACCCTTCCTCCTGACGTTTGAAATTTTTAATCATAACGTTCATAATTGTCTAGTAGACTCAGGGGCGTCAATTAATGTCATGCCCGTATCATTATGCAAGAAAATCAATGGGCAGCTTAAGCCAACCACGTGGAGGGTGGTGCAATTGGATAGGACAGACGTTAAGGTAATTGGTGAGATGGAGGATGTTCTAATCCATCTGGCATCAAATGAAAAAGTATGCCAAGTTATTAACATCGTGGTGGCTGATATACCAGATGCTTACGGTCTGGTCCTGAGCAGAGATTGGTCAGCTAAATTGAATGGATATTTTGCCTCAAATTGGTCGCACCTGTGGTTGCCGTACAAAGGAAGTCCCAATCAGATTAAGGTTTTGAGAGAACCTCACATGAAGTACAATGTTACTCAACTGGATGAGAAGAATGTACCAGTCGAATCTGTGTTGGGAAACTATTTTCTTGAATTGGAACCAAGGAACTATCAAGCGGAGGAGGCCAGTGACACATCTGACACCCAGCCTGATCTCCTTCAATTTTCTCAGGATGATAAGATTGATTGTAAAATAGTAGATTTAGTAGTAGGTGTAGAGTCATTTTCAGTAGTTAGTGATTTTAGAATTTTATTCTTCGATGGCTCAAAGACGTTAGAAGGGTCAGGGGCCGGCTGTGTCCTTATTGATCCACAGAAGAATAAACATTTCCTGTCTTGCAGATTAGAGTTTGAGTGTACTAATAATATTGCTGAATATGAAGCTTTGGTGCAGGGACTCAAGAAAGCGATTGAATTGAAGGTAAGTAATTTAAAAGTTTTTGGGGTTTCTGAAATTGTTGTGAAACAAATATGGAATCAAATCCACTGTATTTCCCCTCACTTGAAAGCTTACTAGAATGAGGTATGGGACCTGCTTAAATGTTTTAATGCACTCAACATTATTTCAATTCCAAGAATTAGGAACGCAACAGCTGACTTATTGGCCACTTCGGCCGCTAGGCTTGTCCCCTCGAATAATCGATGTACTGTTGAATTGCTTTTCAGGCCTTTAGTGCCTGATATGATCACCAATCTGCATGTGTTCGATGATGACCAGCAAGTCATAGAATGTTTAACAAATGATGAGGTATTCAAAGGAGCGATTATCGATGATGAAGAACACCAAGCCGAGATGAAATTTGACAATTTCATCCCTAAAGGGGTCAGAACGTTAGAGAAGATGTTTGGCTTGAATGAAAAATTCAAAAGACCCGCCAACGTAAAGATGCACATCTCAACCCTACAATTCGAACTGATAAACTTGGAGACTGAGACGGATCCTAAGTTTGTAAACCTCGGCAAATGTTGTTCACTAGCCGAAAGGGATGGGTTTGTCAGCTTGTTCAAATAGTACAAAGATGTCTTTGCCTGGACATACCAAGATTTAAAAACATACGATACCAACATCATTAAACACGTTGTTCCCATCAAGGCGGGAGTCAAGCCATATCAGCAGCCCTTGAGGAAAATGCAGACAAAACTGGAACCGCTGATCCAAAGTGAGGTAAAGAAATTATTGGATGCTAGAATCATTTTTAAAGTCAGACACTCAGAGTGGGTATCAAATCTGGTACCAGTCAGAAAGAAGTCAGGAGAGATCAGACTGTGCGTGGACTTCAGAAACTTAAACCACACCTCAGATAAAGACAACTATCCTGTGTCCCCCATGGAACAATTGCTACAGATGGTCTCTGGTTCTGAATTGTTTTCATTATTAGACGGTTTCTCTGGCTACAATCAAGTATTGGTAGCTGAAGAGGACATATTAAAGATGACATTCAGGACCAAATGGGGAACTTTTGCCTATAGAAGGATGCCCTTTGGATTGATTAATGCTGGAGCGACCTTTCAGAGAGCTATGGACATAGCTTTCCGTGGACTGATTGGATGAAGTGCTGTAGTATACCTGGATGACATTACAATATTTTTGAAGAAAAGGGGAGAACACGCTTTTCACCTAAAGCAAATCTTTGAACGCTGCCGGAAATATGGCATCTCCCTCAATCCTAAGAAGTGTGTCTTCGCAGTCACAGAGGGAAAGTTGCTAGGCCACATAGTTTCAAAAAGAGGACTATCTATCGACCCAGAAAGAATTAAGGCCATTGAGCAAATCCCTATGCCACATAATAAAAATGGAATGCAATCATTTATGGGAACCATAAATTTTGGAAGAAGATTTGTAACAGATTTTGCCCAGAATGTTAAGCCACTGCAGCAGATGGTCAAGCAAAATGCACAATTTAAGTGGACTGAAATTGAAAAAAATGCTTTTAGTAAAATCAAAATTGCTGTTGCACATGCGCCCTCCCTGAAAAGTACAGACTTTGATAAATACTTTATTATGTATACATTTGCATCCGATGATTCATTGGCGGCTGTGCTAACGCAAAAGGAGGATGGCGGGGATGAGTTCCCAATCTCTTTTATGAGCACTAGGCTACAAGGGGCTGAATTAAACTACCCAGCCATTGATAAGCAAGCTTACGTGGTGTTTAAGGTAGTGAAGCAATTCAGGCCTTATACATTAAAAAATTGAACCAAAGTAATAGTCCCTTACCTAGCTGTAAGATCCCTCCTCATTAAGAAAGAGGTAGGAGAAAGAAGAGGCAACTAGGTAACAGCTCTTCAAGAAAATGACCTTGAATTAAAGCCAGCCACTATAGTGAAAGGTTAGGGGTTATGTAAATTGATGACTGAAAGCAGAAACAATGAAGAACAAGCATGGGAAGATGAAGCCGAATTGCATATAATGGATGTATGTCCTTTGTTTACAGCTCCTGAGTCTTGGTATAGAGACCTTATACATTATCTCCAGTCAAGACTGTTGCCGAAACATTGGAACTCTAAACAAAGAAGGGCGTTGCACCTGAAATCAGCTTCATATCAAATCATGGAAGGCGTATTATTTAGAAAAAACTATGACGGGGTTCTCCTCAGATGTTTAGAAAAGGAAGATGCAAAGAAAGTAATGACAGAATTACATGACGGTCCGGCCGGGGGACATTATTCAGGCGACACTACCGCCAACAAAATCCTTAGGGCCAGTTACTACCGGCCTACACTCTTCAAGGATGCACATGCACATGTCAGGAAATGTGATATTTGTCAAAGGTGTGGCAGAAGACAGCCTAAGGCAGCAGCGCCCCTAAAACCTGTTATGATCACAGAACCATTTGAGCAATGGGGGCTGGACATTATTGGAGAAATCAAACCAAATTCTTCCCTGCTGAACAAGTACATTCTTACTGCAACTGATTATTTCACTCGCTGGGTCGAAGCTATCCCACTGCGCAAGATAAATGAAGACGAATTCATTAGCTTCCTACAAGATCATATCATGACCAGGTTTGGAGTTCCAATTTCGTTAGTTTTTGATAATGCTAAATACTTTTCATCAATTAAATTGACCGCATTTGCTCATGATAAAGGGATAAAATTACATTATTCTGCTAACTATTATCCGCAAGGGAGTGGCCTGGATAAATCATATAATAAAAACCTCATTAGGATTCTGAAGAAGACTGTAATAGAAAACGAGAGAGGTTGGCACTCATCCTTACCCAATGCCCTGTGGGCTGACAGAGTCACCCCTAAGTCTGCAATAGGAGTGTCACCCTATACCTTCGTGTACGGTAAGGAATCCATCCTGCCTCCCAATATCATGTTACCATATTCCCTTCTCGCTCAAGAGTCTATCGGGTCGGATGATGAAATTTTACAAATAAGAATTTATAATCTCCTAAAAGCAGAGGAATCTAGATCTAAAGCCAAAGAATGCTTTAAACAACAGCAAGAGTCAGTCAAGAGATGGTTTGACAAGCATAAAGCCGGGACAAAAGAATTTGAAGTAGGAGACTTAGTCCTCAAATGGGATCACCCCCATGATGAGAAAGGAAAACATACCAAGTTCCAGTAGTTGTGGGTTGGCCCTTTTTAGATTGCAGCCAAGCTCGGTCCTTCTACTTACAAGTTGCAAGATCTGCAAGGGTGGTAGGAGAACCTACCAGTGAACAGTTTGGTTCTCAAACCTTATTTTTCTTGAGTTTGTTTGATTTTTTCTGTCTTGTATATAAATAATTCGCCCGACTGTCTTTTGAGTCATGTTTTAGTTTGTTGTTGTTGAGTTCTTTTCAGCTTGTTTCATTGATTTCAATAAAGGGAGAAAGCCTGCAGTTGCTTGGGATACGACCGAAACTTTTTGGGTTTGATAAACGTTTGGTGTCAGACTGTGTATTGCTGCTTAAATGAAAGAATTTCTTTCGGTAGAGCAGTTTTCTCAAGGAATTCTGTGTGCATTGAAGTCCTGCTTCACCCTTGTGAAATAAACCAGATCTGAGGAGTCTGGAATACTATGTTGAGGCTCCATCCACCTCACACTTAAAATGTTCTCAGGAGCGATAACAAGGGACCCATGGAAAAGAGCATGGTGAACAGTATGTTAAATATAAATGATCCCATGCCAATAAGTAAATGCCCAAAGGTAGAAAAGAGTCGAAACTCCTGTGAAAGTATCATACATCAAAACAAAAACTGAATCATAAGTACTAAATTGCCAAAAGATCCTCTCCGTCCATGAGCTGAAACTTGAAATACACCACTCACACAAAAGGACACTATGGGATAGAGGATATTGAATCAAAATTCAGTAAAAAAGGCGAGTAGGAGGACTCAGATAAAACGGACAAAAGTCCAAAAAGGCCCAAAAATGCTAAAATGGCATGGGAACGAGGAACAAACGAATACTGCTCTTTACCATCTGCTACAATCCTGTGGTGTCCATGTTGTTAGCTACCTAATGGCATAATTAATAATGAACTCATTTATGGCCTCAGTAGAGTTGTCTGGACTTAAAGGTCTTGGTTTCCACCTCCCCCCAAAGTGGACTATCATCAATGATTAAGGCACACACTTCTATCGGTTGAAAAATCCATATGGCTGGAAGAATTCATTAGATGCATTCTTGTTAAACAGTCTGTTGCTAAAAGTATAATCACCCAGAGATTTAGGTTCCCCAGGTAATTGCTAGTTGTTGCTACTGCAACTTTTCTCCCCAAATCTCATAAGTTTCAGGCCCCTCCTCATAACTAAGTATCACTAGAGGTTGTTTCATCCTTGATGTTTCTTCGGTCATGCTTTAAGTGTTGATGTTGTGAAAAAATTTCACGCAGCCCATTTCTACATTTTGTTCGTGCTCAAACTTTGCAACGAGTCATGAAGTTAAGTTTAAGTTTGCTAGCTATATTTGATGGATCGTCAACTTGAAAGTATAATGGGCTTTGACTGTCGTTAATGTTTTAGAGGATTTCGAATGCTTGAGTTTTCTGTCAAATTGGTTGTTTTTGTTTTCGTGCCTTCTGCCGTTGCGGCTTCCATAGTGGTTTAGCGTCCAAAGTATAATTCTCTCCGACATCCGATGTGTATTATCCTTCGACCGCTCACCCATAGCCTCGTTTTGTCCACCGTTGCGGCTGGTGAATCCTCGTCCCCTCCGATTCCAAAGTCACCCGACTTTCGATGTAGTTTTTCCCGCTCATTTTGCTTGTCTTCTAACCCTCTTTTTCCGCCATCGTGGATCTAGTAGTCTTTTTCCCTCTGAAGCTCAGAACTGCTCGGCGTCCCATTTAAAACCTCTTTTGCCCCGATTCGCTTGTCCACGACTTAAGCCCCGCCCGCTGTTGCGACTGGAAAAACCTCTTGGCCTCTCAGCTTACTTCTTTCCGATTGCCAACTTTAATTTTTCCCACCAGTATTTTTCCTGTTGAGGATTGCAGGTTAAGTCTGTCAGGCCCGTAGATGGTGCACCATGCCATTTCCTTGTGAAATAGTCATTAATTGATAATAATTGTTGTTTAGATAATGCTTGCAAATTGACTGCAGGCAGTTTTGAGGAAACTAGTCAATCTACCATGGTGTGAAGAAAGACGGACCGTCTAGCAAAGGTATAACTGAGGCCAGGGGAATCGCCGTGGAGAACCATGGCCGTAGGAGACAAAATCCGGAATAATGAATACACAGATACCAGAAGCGGATCAGTTACTGAGTGGTTCATGGTTCCATACAGACAAAAGATCGGAATGTGAAGCGTTTGAGAAACTGAAAGGTCATGCGTTTGGGGGGGAAAACGAAGCACTCTGTAAGGGTAGTTTAAATATTGGAAAGTGGAACTGAGAGAGGGCTTTTTCCCTGGAAAATTTTGTAAATGTTTGCTTGTAAGAGGAACTAATTCATTTTGCAAAGGAAACTGCAATTTTACCTGTTAGAGAGAGTAAAAGTGGAATGTATCAATGGAACTCAATGAATAATGTTGAAGAGGAACTATTTCGTTTTCAGTTGTGGTTCATTTACTGTAAGAGTATTTGATTCTCTGAACCTATGTTCTTGTTGAATGTTCTTCAGTATCTTTTGGGGATTTTTCCACTGTGAGTAATAAATGTTGTTCATAAAGCAATTGGCTACCTGGTTGTTTAAATATCTGTGATTGTTCATGTGTTTTGAAGGAAGTATCAGCTACCTAGAGATCTTCTTAGTGCATGTATGAAATGTATTACTCACCTGAAATGATAACCTTGCTCCCTAAGGATAGATTAGATAGTTAGTTTGATTTTGTATGTGACTGGACTGCTTGTGATTCTAAGACGAGAGGTAAGAACCTGCACATCACATTGTGACCGCTCCTAGCATTCTGATCACCTTGCATTTATTTAGGCACTTGCATTTCATCTTTAAGTCAAAATACAAAAACTCGGTGGACCGGGCCGCAACCGGTAAAACCTTTTTTTGTTGTTTGACCTACGGTGGCCGGACCGCAAAACCGGACGGATTCCCTATACCAAACAGTCAACAGGCTAGTTGGGAACGTTGATTGGGGAGAATCCCTTACTGTTGCTGCCTGCGAATTTCCAGGCCTCAACACAATGTTATTGGTGAAATCATTCATCTAGAGGGTGATTTTTCCACCATTGAAGTTTATGAAGAGACTGCGGGATTAATGGACTACATTAAAAATCAAATCTCTAGTAGATTACAAGAGTGTTCATTGCCATATCATCAAAATTTTATTTCAACGAGACACATTCATATGGAATCGACTGATGGATACTTATATGATGTATGAAATTTTGGATAATGCACGTTGACAAAATGTATACGAAGGATACAATTTCATGGAATACAATGATCAGTGGATTTGTAAAAATTGGCAACATTCAAGATGCTCATCAACTATTCGACAAAATGCCTGAATGAAATGTGCTTTCGAGGAATGTTTTGATTTTCGGATATTCTTGACATGGGTATCCAGCGGAAACCATGGAACGTTTTGAACAAATGCAAGTGGCCGAATTCGAGTGGGACCGTATCACATATGCATGTGTTCTTAGTACATGTACCAGTCTACTATCTCTGGAACAGGTCCATGCCCGACAAGGACATGGTGAATAAGCCCTAAAACTATATTTCCAAATGCAAAGGGAAGACATGAAGCATGACCGCATAAGATTTGTGGATAGTCTTGGTGCATGTGCAAGTCTTCTGGATGAGGAGTATGGAAAACTGATACATACCTATATTACCAAAACTAGATTTGAGTTCGAAGGATTTATAGGAAGTTCCATTGTTGATATGTATGCTAAGTGTAGAAGCATAGAAGATGCATGACAAGTATTTGACAATGTGGCTGAAAGGGACTTGGTGTCACAGAATGGCATGATTGGAGGATATGCCTAAAATGGCTATGGGAAAGAGGCTCTCAAATCTCTTTGAGAAAATGAGGCAGCTCGAAGACTCTAATATTATTCCTAAGTTAGTAAAGCACTTGACACTTGTTATGTTTAGATGATTTAGATATTTTTTAGATATGATTCTCTTCTATTTTTGGAAGTTCAGACCTGAAAAAGTGTATCTATAACAAACGTTGATTACACTTTTATGCCCTGTATATTGTAATATTTTTGATGAATGAAAAGGAGGGAGACACATGGGAGTCGAGAGACTGGAACTTATGTAGACCTACAATACTTTATGTGTAAGATCTTTTTTTTTTTATGAATGATTAATGTCTATTTGGAGCTAGGTTTTGGAATTATATTATGTTTATGTTCATTAGTTCTATTTGAACTCTGGTTTATATTGTACTTATGTACATGTATTCTATATAGATGTTGTATTTACTTATGTTTGCATGAGATTTGGGATGTTAATTCAAATGGGTGTACTTTTATATATGTTACAATAATAAACTATCTTTTTATTACTTGTTTATGTATATATTATTAAAACCATGTTTCAATTGCTTAATAATGTGGATCATTCATACTACAAATTTTCTTCCTTATTGTAACATCGCTCTCGTATACCCTAAATATTTTGTAATTACGAATGTGTATTGTACTTGTTCTTGCATGAGGAGCTCAAGGCTAAGGCCCCACCAAAAACAAAAGCTTGCAGCTTCTATAAGTAATTACATAAGTGAAAATATTAGGATGCATAAAACAGTGACACAACTTAACGAGGGGTCAACTAAACCCGCAAGGCAGTATCGGGGAGAAGATTTTCCCTATAGGGGATTTCCTACTTCGTCAAAAATTATCCCAATTAAGTTACCTATTCTAGTCACTTAATCCTCTTATGATTAAGCCTCGATAGAGGGAGACGTGATCATTTCTTTCATGTGACGTAAAAGGGCCAAGTCATTAAAGTTTACAAAGTTATAAGGGGAAACCAACCTAAGGATTTAATGGTTAAAAGGGCTATAGGTTGTGGGTGCTTAAAAATATGGAAAAGAAAAAATATCATCTTTAGCATGCCTCATTTAAAAACAAAACAAAATGGTGAAATACCATAGACTAATGTACATAGAAACTTATATATATATATACTTGGAATATAGTTGGGTAGTATATGAAAAACATTGTTTATAAGTGTGTGTGTGTATGTATATATATATATATATATATATATATATACACACACTTTGAATATAGTTGGGTAGTGTATGAAGAACATTTGATATAAGTGTATGCATATATATAAATATATATAGATATATATCTATTAAATGGCCATAGCGCAAAGCCTATGATGGGTGAGAAAACTATGGTTTAAATGTTTATTTTCCTTAAAGATCTCTTATGCCCATAGCAACTGGAAAATAATCCTAAAACATAGGAGGCCTGTGTACAAATTAAATAAAAGGGTGGTTACCTAGTAAAGAATGATCCGTTACGTATAACTATTAATTAACTATGAAAAGAATATTTTTTTGAGTCTAAAACACTGTTTTGGGCTGGACGCATGCCTCCAGACAGTTATGTAATGGAGAAATTTAAGATGAACCTTCCTCGGCAAAAATAATGGCAGATTCACTGCCTTAGTTGTGTGAAACCTAGCACACCGTAGGGAAAATAAGCTTCTCCTTTGCCTATTTAAGAGGTTGTTAAATTCTGTGAAGGGGGAAGAAAAAGGAAAAAAGGGGGAAGAAAAAGGAAAATGGAAAATGATTTGCTGGACTATGAATTTCAGATTACGCAATACTCTCTATGAGCGTCACAAATGGTAGATTTCTAAGCAAAGGAGCCAGGTCTCAATCGTCCTGGCTTGTGATATGAAATCGGTTGCATGAGTTGATACGAAAATCGCTACCCATCACCTCTGTATGTTTATATAGGGATCTGAACCCTTTGAGTACGATGGATGTGAATAAGTTTTGGTAAGCGTTGGTGAGCTCATGCCTTGGATGGTTGTTTAGATATCAGCTTGAAACAGGAATAGAAATCTCTCTGCATGTAACAAATGGTAGACAATTCTACATTTTTTTTGAGTGTCTGTGCTAGTTGCATAGCATGGAAGGTAAGGTCTAATTTACTTGCGTACTGTAAGAATTGTTAGATCAGAATAAACTTGTGTTATTTGCATAGCATGGAAGGTAAGGTTTGCCTTTATTTATAAATTTGAAGAGAATGAAATTATTGGGTAGGTAAATTGTATACATTGATATATGTATAATTTTTTGCCTTTATTTTTAAATCTGAAGACAACGAAATTATTGTGTAGTTAAATTGTATACATTGATATATGTATAATTTTTTTCGTTATTTATAAATCTGAAGAGAACGAAATTATTGGGTAGGTAAATTGCATACATTGATATATGTATAATTTTCTCCCTTTATTTATAAATTTGAAGAGAACGAAATTATTAGGTAGGTAAGTTGTATACATTGATATATGTATAATTTTTAATGCTTATTTATAAATCTCATGAGAACGAAATTATTGGGTAGGTAAATTCTATACATTGATATATGTATAATTCTCTACAGTTATTTATAAATCTGAAGAGAATGAAATTATTGGGTAGGTAAATTGTATACATTGATATATGTATAATTCTGTGTCGTTATTTATAAATCTGAAGAGAACGAAATTATTGGGTAGGTAAATTGTATACATTGATTTATGTATAACTCTCTGTCCTTATTTATAAATATGAAGAGAATGAAATTATTGGGTAGGTAAATTGTATACCTTGATAAATGTATAATTCTCTGCCCTTATTTGTAAATCTGAAGAGAATGAAATTATTGGGTAGGTAAATTGTATACATTCATATATGTATAAGTCTCTACCCTTATATATAAATGTGAAGAGAACTAAATTATTGGGTAGGTAAATTGTATACATTGATAAATGTATAATTTTGTGCCCTTATTTATAAATCTAAAGAGAACAAAATTATTGGGTAGGTTAATTGTATACATTGATATATGTATAATTCTCTACCCTTAGATTTAAATCTGAAGAAAACTAAATTATTGGGTAGGTAATTTATATACATTGATATATGTATAATTCTCTACTTTTATTTATAAATCTAAAGAGAATGAAATTACTGGGTAGGTATATTGTATACATTGATATATGTATAATTTTATGCCCTTATTTATAAATATGAAGAGAATGAAATTATTGGGTAGGTAAATTGTATACATTGATCTATGTATAATTTTCTCCTCTTATTTATAAATTTGAAGAGAATGAAATTATTGGGTAGGTAAATTGTATACATTGATATATGTATAATTCTCTTCCCTTATTTATAAATTTGAAGAGAATGTTATATTGGGTAGGTTAATTGTATACATTGATATATGTATAATTCTTTGCCCTTATTTATACATCTGAAGAGAACAAAATTATTGCATAGGTTAATTGTATACATTGAGATATGTATAATTCTCTGCCCTTTTTTATACATATGAAGAGAACATAATTATTGGGTAGGTAATTGTATACATTGATATATGTACATTATATTTCTCTACCTTTATTTCATAGATCTGAATCCAATATGAACAATAAGTGGTAGCATGGCTTGGATCGTAGCTGGTTGGTTATAAAAGCTGTGAAGGTAATTTATATCCCTCTGTGTTTGTTTCTAGTAAGAACAAGCGTTGTCCCTTTTTGCTTAGTTCATATTTGTTAGATGTGAAATTATATATATGTGCATTAGAGTGAGGATAGGATAAACCAAGTTACCTTACTCCTTGAAGAGTATCTAGTATCTTGGTTAGGATATTGGAAAGATCCTACTAGAATTCATGAAGCATTTTTGACCTTAGTATTGGTTAGTTTTGAAATACTTTGCAAGAAGAAGAAAAAAAAAGGTATGGCAACATTGTTGTTGTTGATTGTAACTCTGTTAATAAATAATGTGAACATGATGCGACCGTTTGGTGGACGTAGCCCTTGGATAGGGTGAACCATGTATATTTGGCATCTTGTTTCTTATCTGTACACCTTATGTATGTCATATGGGTTTTATTTGATATTTTGTTTTGTTTGATACTTATAACTATGTCTATTTGAAGGATAGCAATTACTAGCTGATTTACTGATGTATGCGAACAATGTTTAAAGCACTAAGGAAAGCCATGACTTTATGGAACTAATAAGTGGTCACACAAAATGTTTACTATTTGACATGAAACAATAGTATTAATTAGAATTAAGTAACGTAGCAATTCTGAAAGTAAAATTTTGATTGTTAGTGCCACCTTAATGCATGCCTTAATGGAGTTGTGACTAATGAAGAAAAATACCTTTTTATTGTTGATAAAAAGGTAGCAATGGAAAGGGTTTTTGTTTCCAAGTTAAAAGAATGCTTATCTCTATTATAACTAAAAGCAACATGGAGATTTATTTTTTACCCCATATTTCATAATTTTTACATGTGGAATTTCAGGTATGTTACATATGGTATGAGAGCGAGGTTGCAACACGTGAGCCTATATGGGAAGAACGTGAAATACAGGGTATAGTCAGGAAAATAAGTACGAAGTTGATAGACCAAAAAGGTAATAAGGTAAATGTTAATTTAGTGAATCAATGATTTATGATCAAAGGATGAAATGCAAGCCGTATTTTGCCACTTTGTATGGAGTTGGATATGCCAATACAGAGTATAGAAAGTTCCATTAGTTTTATTTATGTATGTAGTAACCATGACATCCTTTCCAGATAATTAATTGATGTTCCAAAGTTCTTCAAGAGAGTTGCAGGTGTATAGCGAGTATGCACAAAACTCAATTGATGATCAAGTCAGTATAAATGAAATAAGTACCCTTTTATGGTTCATGGATCAAGTATAGCTCATATTAGTGAAATAGGGTCTTAGTAAGTGCAATATATACCTTACATAGGTCCCTTACAAAAAAGTGTTTTGGACAATTAAATGGAATATGCATATTTTCTTAAATTTGAGGAAAGGAGAATAATTCCTCATTTAGTTTATAACCCATCCTTGGTATTTCGAAAGTACCTATAAATGGTGTCTCTGGACAGAGGTTGAGTGTCATATCCTACATGAATTGCATCTCCATATGTGATACATATTACATGTAGTTACTGGAGATACTAGCAAACAACGGACATTGATTAACATAATTACGATGCAATTAAGTGTCATTGAAATTTATTAGGAAATTAATGACCCCTTGGAATATTAAGCAATCATGCCTGAAGAGGACCTTGATAATTTAGCGTTGCCTTGAGAAAACATTTGAAATTTTTCGATAGATGAAAATGAAATGTTTGCATTCTAAAGATTAGGTCATTATCAATAACATATAGGACTGCTAAAGGACTGGGTGAATTGAGTCTTGATTTAGAATTTTCTATTAATAATGGATAAATATAAGTGGCTCATGAGGATATGTTTTTCAAGACAACGCAGAGGTCCCACTATGTTAGGTATATATATTATAAACCTTACTTTATACATACATTTCTCAGAAAGAAAAGTAGTATAATTTCTTGGAGATAACCACGTAACTATAAAACAAAATTTGATAAGCTAATAATTCAAGGAAGGACTAAAAACACTACCCCTAAAACTCTAGCGAAGCGCAACTAAAATTATCATGTATAAAATTTAAGTAAAAAGGTATTTGGTGGTAAAATAGTAGGTATGTTAAAAGCACCTATTGTTAGGATTATGAAAAATGCATGGATAAAATGCATATTGTATCAAATGTTTGTTAGTGATGTTAAAGACGCAAATGTATTAACACTAACATTTGGTTGAATGTGAACAAGTTATTTATAACTAAGAACCTATTGTTTTGGTTAGGGCATATCAGATGATAAATGGAAGGAACTTCCTGTCCTTAAGTTTAGGTCCATAAAAAAAATGTGCAGAATTAGATTGGACCAAACCTTTGATATGTGTGTGCATCACTAACATATGACTTTGAGTCTTGAATGAATATAACTTGAGGAAGAGTTATGTCTTGTTTTGATCTTGCTATCCTAGTTTGTAAACTAATAGATCTCGAAAATGTTTCTGGTTATATTAAAAAGTTTACACTAAATATGGAGGCTCTTATTTTGATGAAAAAGAACATCGTCAGACTTGACATAAGTAGCCGAGATGTGAAATGATGGTAAGTAGTTTACTTTGAATTATTGATGTTATTGGATTTTCTATGTCCCTAGCTTGCCACACATAAATGTGGTGTAAAGTTGGAATGTCCCTTCACTAGTAATTATCCATATAATAGATAAGGATGTCTAAGGATATTGATATTGAAAATAATAAGTTGATGAATGTTGTATAATGTTATATGCTAACATTGCAGGATATACTAGGAACACTATCAGTCGGAATTGACTGTAAGTAAAAATAATGAGTTTGAGAATGGGTAATGTTTTACTTATTGTAAATTGTCGAATTTCAAGGTTTTATAAACCAAGGATTAACTGTGGACAATGTTGTTTATATATTGACATTGCAGGCCTCACCAAGATTATGACCATTGTTATAATTGACATACACTATGGTATATAAATCCACTTGCGTATATAATTTGCACTCAATTGCTCAGAAATGAGTAAGGAGTAATTTTTTTTTGAATATTTACAGTGTTATATGACTCATGAATGATGTTAAAATTGCTGCAACTTATGAAATTATAATGATTAATTAATGGAATTATGAGTTGTCGATAGATGTCTTGACTAACTGTGTAGCCGATTCACGAATCGGGACAAGGGAAGTAAAGTCATGCTAAGCACCAAGGAGTGTGTGTTACAAATAGTCAAAAGTTTAAATTTATATTAAATACGAACAAGGAAAATTGAATGCTATGGGAGCACAATGGTGTTAGGCAAGTGATTGTCATGTGAGCATATTGGTGTTAGGCATATATGCTGCAGAAGCACAATGGTGTTAGGCAAGTGATTATTGTGATGATCTAACTCTACCTTGCTTTTATGGACTCCATCAGGGCTGGTTGGAAAAGGGATTCCTCGATTCAAGCAAAGAGGCTTGAGGGAAATCATGAAAGAGGATGACATCAATATCAAGACCTGGGCAAAGATGGCATCTGGAAGACAAGATGCTATTTGATGTCACTGAGGAGAAAAATTTTGACTAGTGCTAAAAGGGAGAGTAACCTCAGAAATAATTGTAAGTCCACATGAGAATTTTAAAAGAAAACTCTTTACAAACAAATAACAAGTTCACAAATTTTCCATGTAATTAAACTGCTACATGTTTAGTGTGTAAAAGTAAAGAAAGGAGTTACCTCAGGTCAAAGACTAGATAACTATCCATGGATTGGAGATAAACCAGCCACCCAAAGGATAGTAATTATGTTTTACTAATGAATCATTTGCATTATGGAAGAATAATTGGGTATTATGATACCAATAAAAATGAGAAAGTGTTCCATAAATTGCAAATTGTTATGATACAAAAGATCCATCGCTTATGTTAAGTTGAGTTATAATTTTGGACATGTTGTACTAAATAAAAATCAGGAAAAGACCCGATCTTATTGATAGCTGCTTAAAAAGATACGGAAATATCTCCGTGGATCAGAACAAAAAACACCAAACAAGAAAAGATGACTCAGTAGAAGAAGGAAATTGGTTGAAAATGGGAACACCCAGGACGATGTTATTTTTAAGGGCGAGAGGATGTAACATCCATCTAGTATACCCTAGATATTATGTAATTATGCATGTGTATTGTACTTGTTATTGGGCGAGGAGCTCAAGTCCAAGGCGCCACTGAAAACAAAAGCTTGTAGCTTATATAAGTAATTACCTAAGTGAAAAGCTTAGGATACATAAAACAGTGACACAACTAAATGAGGGGTCAACTAAACCCACAAGGAAGTATTGTGGATAAGGTCTGCCCTATAAGGGATTTCCTACTTCGGTGAAAATTATCCCAATTAAGTTACCTATTATAGTCACTTAATCCTATTATTATTAATCCTTGATAGAGGGAGTCACGGTCATTTCTTTCATGTGACATAAAAGGGCCAAGCCATTAAAGTTTACAAATTTATTGTAACACCCCCAAATCCAGATAAAAGGCAATCAAAGAAAAATGTTGTAACAACCACATGAGAACTACTATTTTAAAGCATTGCTTATCAAGATCTATATATGTTTCTTTGTTAACTATTAATGGCACACGTTTTCCTAATACATAATGTAACACACCCCCACATACCTAAAGGGAAGTAATTTTGATTTTTTTTTTGCTTTTTCTTTTCCTTGCCTTTCTTACCTTTACTTTTCATACAACAACCATCGTGGTTAGTCTCATGGAATACTATCCAAGTTATTAATAAATTCTATCACAACATCTCATAGTGTTAGGTAATGAACAAAACCTTAACATAGTGACATGAAGATGCTGATAAAAGAGACACCAGAATAAGTGATTCACCCCAACCTTGGGATTTCATTCACCAAATTGATGTAATCTTTTATTAGTTTTTCTCCTGCCAAGGGGTATGCACATACAATCTACCTGTTGCAGTTCATTTTCCTTTCTTAAGATCACCGGGAGATTGTTGGTCATGAATAAGAGATTTGTTGTCTACAAAATAACATAAGTCCATTGTAATAAGTCAGCCATGACAACCATTCCTACTATCGATAATTTTATAATGATTAACACATATACATTATTCCTTAAAACATTCATATGGAACCATTTGACATTCTACACCATTTTTTCATCAAGACATAAGTTAAAAATAAAACAACAAGCAAAAAATAAGAGCGAGACCAATATATGTGGTTCACCCCAAACTTGGGGTTACGTCCACCAAAATTAGTTGCCTTCTTTTATTCAAGAAAAATTGACGTATCAATAAATATAGCCCACATCATACATGATGTGTCATTATTTTCTCTTTCTCAGAGCTTCTCCTATAATCAAAGATGAACTTTACATTATCAACGTGAGACCACAAGATCCTTAGAGCATATATAAGTAAACATGGCCTCACTTTAAAACACCATCGATACAAGGACCACAACCTTTAGTAAGTTCAAGTAAATTGGATCATCGTTTAATGGAAGGAAAAGGGACATTAATTTATGTAGTGAAAACTATGATTAGCAACAACAATGTAGGTTACCTTCCAAGCTTTGGTTTAGAAAATAAATTCAAACAGATATGATATTTTCTACTGTAAATTGACCATTGGTTAAGCAAGCTTGTTGAGGTGATATTCAAAAGTTTGAACATTGAGTTTTATGCTTAATGAGGTATTTACTTTCCCCAAGGTTTTTACTCTAGCCATAAACTAGCAGCAGTCAAACTTTAATTACCACACTCATTAAAAGAAAGTTTAAGTCTGATAATAAGATTACCTCAAACTGAGTACATGCCTATAAAGAAAAGGGGAAAGTCATTGGTGTTGGTTGTTTTAACTATGCAACAAGAATAATGATCTCCATGTTTTTGCTGCTACCAAGGAAGGATCCAACAACAGTCCAAGTCCCTCGAATTAATAATAGGGTGAATAAAAACAAAATGAAATCTCAAATTCGAGAGAATATGGCCATGTTGACCCAGCACATGCAGCATAAAGCTACACACTGGTCGACAAACCAGAGTACTCCCAATGTAAATCCCAAGCATCGAGCTCACAAGGGGATAGATATACTTGGAAGGGATCGATTTCATTAACTGAAAATCGCCTAGCCCCATTTGAATTCAACATAGGAAAAAAATAAACAATAAATTCCGAAAACCCCATTAATGGTCACGAGATCGATCACACAACTTCCTTGACTTCACTAAGAAAATATGAAAATAGAGACCCAATTAATTGGCATGGGACTGATTCCTTGAATAAAAATCGCCCATCTTCCTTCAATTTTTTTATAAGAAAAACAATAAAATTCGAAACTCCCAAACAATTGGAATGGGATTGATTCAATGAAAGTAATCACCTAGCCTCCTTAAATTTTTTGAAATTAAAAATAAGAAAAACTTGGAAAATTGGCAGGATCGATTTCATCAACGAAATTGCCCAGGCTCATTCGATTATCCATGAGTAAGACGTGAAAAATTAGAACCTCAAATAGTTGGTACGGGACTGATTTCAACAAATCAAATCACCCAACCTCCGTTCAATTTTCGAAAGCAATACATACATAAAAAAAATTAGATGATTGGCATGGATTGATTTCAAATAATAAATCGCTCAGCCTCATCCAATTTTTAGTGAGACATACATGACATCATTCGATTTTCAATCAGCCAGACATGATGGACTATCAGAAATAAAAGCATCAATATGATATGCAGCTATTTCTATTTCCACTAAAACAAACAAAACATACAAGAAACAAAATACTCAAGCTCTCAACCTCAGGGAAAAACATAGATGTCCTCTTCCAAAACTCAGAGGTTTGGTTTCCTTGGAAACACACATCGCCTTTTTCCCTCCCTTCAAAAAGGATCTCAAAAATTGTAACTTAACCAAAAAAGAGTGCCTTTGGGAATCAGAGCTCGACTATATAAAAAATTGAAAGGACGCTGCCACTGAAACAAAAGGCAGTCATCGATTTGCTCATGGAATAGCACAGAGCTCTTTTCCTTCCATCCCCATCTTTCCCCCCCCTTTCATGAAGTGTAGATATTCTCTTAAAAAAACCATTCCTCACCAAAAATCGCGCCCTTGCTAATTAATTCCCTCCACTCCATGTGGATACTCTCTTACAAAAAATCCCAAGAAATTAGTGACACGGCTGATTTCGAGGAGATGGTCATGGAAAGGTCATTATTACCCTCTTTTTTCTTAGAGAATATCCCTATAACGATGGAGATACCACATAACTCCATATTTCTCTAAATATAAAAATATGCAAAATTTCCATGCTTCCCAAGTAATCTAGCGTTGGGTGTGTTTTTCCATATATTAAAAGAAAGTTGGAGAAAACACCCCTTTTCCTCATAAAGGGCGGACCCTTCCCAAAACTTGGTTTCCCCTTTTTATTACATAAGCTAATATTAGTATCACCAATTTCTATGGTACCATTGACTTATATCAAGGATTGTTTGCTTGTATATGTTGAAGTTATACCTATACTTATTAACTCACCATCATTACCTTCTTTGAGAATCAGTCATGGAGCTAATTCTTTAGAAGTGCTTCATCTTTCGTTAACTTTAAGATGATATATATATATATATATATATATATATATATATATATATATATAAACTTTAGATGAAGCTTGAGTTATTTAAATGAGTTCAATGGGGAACCCACTTGGCACTTAATGCCCTTAAGGAGAAACAAGTAGAATTATCCTAACTTCTCTTCAACTTGTTTTAAAGTTTCCCTGTTTAAAGGTCGGATATCCTTAGGAATTTATAGACCTGTTGGCCCGATTTTTTTACCTAGGCCAACAAGGATATTATGCCCACACAATCAGCTTTAAGCAGCTTCCGGTGTGTTTGAAATAGCAAAATCTCACAGGTTATGGTCCTGCTACCAATTGAATTTTTCTCTTAAGGAGAAACTAAAATTCAGTAAAAAATTATCCTAATGTTATTTCTATCTAAATAAACCCTAACATTATTTTATACTACCTAAGTTATCCTATAATTGATTTCTTAAGGAAAGTCTCCAATTTATTGAAGATTTTATATTTAATATTCTAAATATAAAAGACTATTAGAATTATCCTAAAATTACACAAATTCTATTTAACAACTGTTAAATCTGAAATATATTATAATAATACTAACTAAACTATCCTATCTATCCTATCTCAGCTAAGAGCGATTTTGAATATTATATTAATTATTAATTAATATAAGGATGAACAAAAGGATAAGGAGAAAGATCTAAACAAAAATATTTAAACCATCCTCACTAAATCATTCTGATATAAAATAACTTATCAGAGAAACTCAAATAAACAATTACTTCAAAATTTCTGAAATGTCTAATTAATTAATAACTAATAATCAACATTAGATAGTTGAATAAGAGATAATGTTCACTATGAAATTATCGCAAAAATACAAACGAGATCAAACAGACATAAATATATATATCATTGTATCTTGAATTTCCAGTAAAAACACTGATGAATTCAATCACAATGACATACTAATTCAAATATAATATTGTGTTGACAAAGTAAAATACTGATAAATAAACACAAGCATAACCAAGTATACTGTATTAATGTTAAAAATAGAAGATCATATACTGAAATATAAAGAGTATCCAAAATAATACCAATCACGATATCAACATGGAGATTTCCAGTCACATCCAATTTCCAAATATCAAACTTCATCCAGGAACAAAACTAGTATCAAAATAATATTTCGAATGTGTTTCTCTTCAGTCACTCCATCCCCCCCTTTCTCATAAAAAATACCAGCTTATATAATACTACTAGTCTTTCGATTCAGTTTTCCCATAAATGCCATATGCAATACTATAGGAGTCTTATCACTATCAAAGAGTATCGAATCTCTTTTCATCATACACTTGTCACTAAAAGATAACAATAAAAACAACTAGCCTGAAACATTTGCTGGTTTAATGGAACTGGCAAATTCGTGGTTGTGTCGAAATTCTAGTCTTCAATAAACAACCACATCTTCCAACTAAAATCCAGAATATTAGAAACGTCCTGAAACTGTAGAGGATAGCGATGACATGCCCACCTATTTTGAACAAACAAAAACATCTTATTAAAAACCAATTATAATAGAAATAACAAAAGAAACCATAATTTATATGTGTGCCTGTAAAATCTGCGATTTTACAGGCATGCACAAAAAAAAAAAATTACATGTTGACAAAGAAACAAACCATGTAACTGAAAATGGAAATAATCATCAGATTTTATTTTGTAGATCAACCACTACTCTCGCTTCGGCTAGTTTGGATTTAAGCCTGATGATCATTAGCTTTTGCTTTTCTACTTGTTCAAGTAAATGTTGATTTGTACCTATCATTGATTTTTTCACCTTTTTGTATTGGTTCTTTTTGATGTTCAGTTCCTTCCACCTGTTAATCCAGTTTAATAATTCTTCTTTGAACGTCTTATTTTCCACCTCCTTTAAATCTGCATTAGCTTGACACTATTTAAGTTCATTTTGAAATTCTATAATCTTAGTCTCGTATACCCTGTCCATGACATGTTGGAGAGTTTATTCCTCCTTGTCATGACACGAATCAGTTGCCTAGGAGGAATCAAGATTATCTATGCCTTGACTAGGTGATGGAAAATTCATAAAATATTGTGCGGGGCTTGAACCATAGGCGTCCATACAGGATGGAGCAAATTCTTCCTTACTTGACTCCGTAATTTTTTTTAGCTAATTTTGCACTATTTTTCTTTATAAGAGTAATATCATTCACATAAGTAGTTTCGGGAATCGACGACAAAACGTCGTCCTCAAGATGGATAATCACTGGCTGAGTACTGTGTTGAGTAGCTATAGTAGCAGAGGTTGTAGGTGTATTATTCATGCTTCTAGTAACCCTTCTCGTACGAATAAACACAATATTTTTTGATTCAAAACCCTCTCTGTCACAGCATACCTGCGCTATTTGTTCTAATTTATGCATAGACTCATCACCATGTTTACGAGGAGTATTTATCTCAGAGAAGTTTTTATTATCAACAACGTTAACATATTTGTTTATGGCTAACTTGTCCCCTGTCTTTGCAGGTGTACTACAGTGTTTGTCAGATGGAGATTGGCTCAAGATTTTTTCATAGTAACAGGGAGATACGTTCCCGACCTCATCATCACTGATACCAGTTTTTATGGGTGGATTGGCTTCCTGAAGCTATTTATCCTTTGATTTAGCCTCATGAACATTACTAACATCAGATTTTACAGTAGCCTTTCATTTCCTATGGGTCTTTGGGGAAGGGTTTGGCCAATATTGAGTCGGCCCTAATTGACATTCAATTAAAAAATCATCCCATGATTTACCATTAAGAGACAGTTGATGTTGTATTATAATTTTGACTAAACCATGATGAAATAGACTTCTATCAGGATTATCGAAACTTTTAACCGAATGCGACATTTTTTTCAGACTTTGCCATAGGTAAAACGACAAATTAAGTTTACAACCTTTTAATGCTAACAGTAGTCGTAGGTGATAATAATGTAGGTGAGAAATGGACAATGTTGTTTATATACTGACATTGCAAGCCTCACCAAGATTATGACCATTGTTATAATCGATGTACACTATGGTATATAAATCCACTCGCGTATATAATTTGTGCTCAATTGCTCAGAAATGAGTAAGGAGTAATTGTTTTTAGAAGATTTACAAGGTTATATGACTCATGAATGATGTTAAAATCGCTCCAACTTCTGAAATTCTAATGATTAATTAATGAAGTTATGGGTTGTCGATAGATGCCTTGACTAATCGTGTAGCCGATTCACGAATCGAGACAATGATAGTAAAGTCATGCTAAGCACCAAGGAGTGTGTGTTACGAATAGTCAAAAGTTGAAATTTATATTAAATATGAACAAGGAAAATTGAATGATGTGGGAGCACAATGGTGTTAGGAAAGTGATTGTCCTGTGAGCACATTGGTGTTAGGAATATATGCTGCATAAGAACAATAGTGTTAGGCAAGTGATTATTGTGTGATCACATTGGTGTTAGGCATATGGTGTGGAAAGAAAATTGATGATCTAACTCTACCTTACTTTTCTGGACTTCAGGAGGGCTGGGTGGAAAAGGGATTCGTGGATTCAAGCAAGGAGGCTTGAGGGAAATCATGAAAGAGAATGACATCCACATCAATACCTAGGAAATTATGGCATCTAGAAGACAGGATGTTATTTGATGTCGCTGAGGAGAAAACTTTTGACTAGTGGTAGAAGGGAGAGTAACCCCAGAAATAATTGTAAGTCCACATGAGAATTTTAAAACAAAACTCTTTACGAACAAAGAACATGTTCACAAATTTTCCAAGTAATTAAACTGCTACATGTTTAATGTTTAAAAGTAAATAAAGGAGTTACCTCAGGTCAAAGACTACATAACTATCCATGGATTGGAGATAAACCAACCACCCAAAGGATAGTAATTATGTTTTACTAATGAATCAATTGCATTATGGAAGAATAATTGGGTATTATGATACCAATAAAAACATGAAAGTGTTCCATAAATTGAAAATTGTTATGATACAAAAGATCCATCGCTTATGTTAAGTTGAGTTATAATTTTGGACATGATGTACTAAATAAAAATCAAGAAAAGACCGGATCTTGTTGTAGGAAGCTGCAGGTATTGAATGATAGCTACTTGAAAAGATATGGAAATATCTCCATGGATCAGAAAAAGAAAACACCAAACAAGAAAAGATGACTCAGTAGAAGAACGGAATTGGTTGAAAATGGGAACACCCAGGACTGTGTTATTTTTAAGGGAGAGAGGATGTAACATCCCTCTCATATACCCTAGATATTCTATAATTACGAATGTGTATTGTACTTGTTCTTGGGTGAGGAGCTCAAGTCCAAGGCCCCACCGAAAACAAAATCTTGTAGCTTATATAAGTAGTTACCTAAGTGAAAAGCTTAGGATACATAAAATAGTGACACAACTTAATGAGGGGCCAACAAAACCTGGAAGGCAGTATTGCGGATAAGGTCTGCCCTATAAGGGATTTCCTAGTTAGGTGAAAATTATCCCAATTAAGTTACCTATTCTATTCACTTAATCCTATTACGATTAAACCTTGATAGAGAGAGTCACGGTCATTTCTTTCATGTGACATAAAAGGGCCAAGTCATTAAAGTTTACAAATTTATTGTAACACCCCCAAATCCAGATAAAAGAAAATCAAAGAAAAATGTTGTAACAACCACATGAGAACTACTATTTTCAAGAATCGCTTATCAAGATATATATATATGTTTCTTTGTTAACTATTAACAGAACACGTTTTCCTAATCCATAATGTAATAGACCCCCACATACCTAAAGGGAAATAATTTTGATTTTTTTTTTTTTTTCTTTTCCTCGCCTTTCTTACCTTTAATTTTGATACAACAACCATCATGGTTAGTCTCATGGAATACTAGCCAAGTTATTAATAAATTCTATGAAAACATCTAATAGTGTTAGGTAATGAACAAAACCTTTAACATAGTGACATGAAGATGCTGACAAAAGAGACACTAGAATAAGTGGTCCACCCCAACCTTGGGATTTCATTTACCAAATCATTGTAATCTTTTATTAATTTTTTTCCTGCCAAGGAGTATGCACATATAATCTACTTTTTGCAGTTCATTTTCCTTTCTTAAGATCACCAGGATATTGTTGGTCATGAAGAGGAGACTTGTTGTCTACAAAATAACATAATTCCATTGTAATAAGTCAGCCATGACAACCATTCCTACTATCGATAATTTTATAATGATTAACACATATACAATCTTCCTTAAAACATTCATATGGAACCATTTGAAATTCTACACCATTTTTTCATCAGGACATAAGTTAAAAATAAAACAAGAAGCGAAAAATAAGAGCGAGAACGATATACGTGGTTCACCCGAAACTTGAGGTTACGTCCACCAAAATTAGTTTCCTTCGTTTATTCCATAAAAATTGACGTATCAATAAATATAGCCCACATCATACATGATGTGTCATTCTTTTCTCTTTCTCAGAGTTTCTCCTATAATCAAAGATGAACTTTACATTATCAACGTGAGACCACAAGACCCTTAGAGCATATCTAAGTAAACATGGCTTCACTTTAAAACACCATCGATACAAGGACCACAACCTTTAGTAAGTTCAAGGAAATTGGAGCATTGTTTAATGGAAGGAAAGGGGACATTAATTTATGTAGTGAAAACTATGATTAGCAACAACAATGTAGGTTACCTTCCAAGCTTTGGTTTAGAAAATAAAGTCAAACAAATATGATATTTTCTACTATAAATTGACCATTGGTTAAGCAAGCTTGTTGAGCTGATCTTCAAAAGTTTGGACATTGAGTTTTATGCTTAATGAGCTATTTAATTTCCCCAAGGTTTTTACTCCAGTCATAAACTAGCAGTAGTCAAAATTTAATTACCACACTCATTAAAAGAAAGTTTAAGTCTGATAATAAGATTACCTCAAACTGAGTACATGCCTGTAAAGAAAAGGGGAAAGCCATTGGTGTTGGTTGTTTTAACTACGCAACAAGAAGAATGATCTCCATGTTTTTGCTAATACCAAGGAATGATCCAACAACAGTCAAATCCCCTCGAATTAATGACAGGGTGAATAAAAACAAAATAAAATCTCAAAATCGAGAAAATATGGCCATGTTGACCCAGCACATGTATCATAAAGCTACACACCAGTCGACAAAACATAGTACTCACCATGTAAATCCCAACCACCAAGCTCATAAGGAGATAGATTTACTTGCAAGGGATTGATTTCAGTAACTGAAAATTGCCCATCCCCCTTTGAATTCAACACAAAAAAAAATAAACAATAAATTCTGAAGACCCCATTAATGGGCTCTAGATCAATCGCACAACTTCCTTGACTTCACTAAGAAAGTATGAAAATAGAGACCCAATTAATTGGCATGGGACTGATTCCTTGAATAAAAATCGCCCATCTTCCTTCAATTTTTTGATAAGAAAAACAATAAAATTTGAAAATCCCAAAAGATTGGAATGGGATTGATTCAACGAAATTAATCACCCAGCCTCCTTCAATTTTTTGAAATTAAAAATAAGAAAAACTCAGACAATTGGCAAGATCGATTTCATCAACGAAATCACCCAGGCTCATTCGATTATCCATGAGTAAGACATGAAAATCCAGAACCTAAAATAGTTGGTAAGGGATTGATTTCAACAAATAAAATCACCCAACCTCCGTTCAATTTTTGAAAGCAATACATACATAAAAAAAATCAGACGATTGGCATGG
The DNA here is from genome assembly GCA_001517045.1 of Pseudotsuga menziesii. Classification (NCBI taxonomy): domain Eukaryota; kingdom Viridiplantae; phylum Streptophyta; class Pinopsida; order Pinales; family Pinaceae; genus Pseudotsuga; species Pseudotsuga menziesii. Next base: position 35,897 of record LPNX010412729.1, on the reverse strand, counting down.
ATTGATTTCAAATAATAAATCGCCTGGCCTCATCCAATTTTCAGAGAGACACGCATGATGTCATTCGATTTTTAATCAGTGAGACATGATGGACTTTCACAAATAAAAGCATCAATATGATATGCAGCTAATTCTATTTCCACTTGTGGAAATTAAGACCCAGTGATAGATTAATTTTACTCACAACAATTAACAAGTGATCATGCAAAATCACTCACAAAAGAGACTGAATATGGAGCTGTAACACTAAATTGTATTAACTGAGTGTACAATAGCCAACCCTGTAATAAAATAGGCTCATGAATAAATAGAATACATCAAGGATTCGATTGCATGAGGAGCAAATCAAATCTAGCATAAAGCAGGCTTACCAAAAATAAGCAAATCCCCCATAAGTGTAAACCGTTGATCCCAAATCTGTCATGGAGCTCATGAATTGGAAAAAAGGATTAGGCAAGATAAAGAGTGGTGGAATGGCATCTCATACATGCTTTTGCATGGAGAAAATAGAGGAGGATGTGTAGGACAAAAAACTAGTCAACCTCACCTAGTCTAGCTTTTCCTTTTCCCTTAAAACACTGAAAAAGCATGCAATGAAGCAGAAAAAGCAGAAGGGCACCTAGGAGGCCAGGAATAAAGCAGAATTTATTCCTTTATCTCTCCCATGCACTACATGAGTCAAATAAGTCAAGTTTGACCATTATGGATAGGCAAAAGACAACTTGCACAAGGTGGGACACATGAACTAGGCAAATAAGACAAAAATAATTAAATTAATGTCTAAGTGGGTAAACTATGGATTGATTATTCTAACACCCCCCCTTAAGAATGACTTATGAGTAATATATAAGAAAATTATAGGGCCTAGTAACAAGGCTTAGTCACCCTTTTACATACTGCATGTCCATTTAAACAAGGAAAGAGGCAAAACCAACTTGGGAAAATCCTCCCTTAAACATGGACTGTAAAACAAAATTTGGAAATATTTTCTTCACTCATGCTTCATAGCATGATCAGCAATCCCCAGCAGTGATTTGAGATTGCTGAAGGTCTTCTCACAAAATGCTTTGGTGAAGATATCAGCTACTTGTTCTGAAGATGAACATAAGAGTAGGTGAATGGTGCCATCATGCACAAGCTCTCTGATGTAGTGCATATGGATCTCAATGTGTCTGGTTCTCTGCTTATGAACTAGATCTTTGCACATTCAAACGGTACTCTAGTTATCATATTAGATGGTAGTTGAGTACTCTGGTTCGAATCCACACTCTCCAAGTAAACCTTGCAACCATAGACATTGAGTTGCTGCATTAACAACTCCTTTGTACTCTGCTTCTGTAGATTAGAGTGCAGTGGCACTCTGTTTCTTGCTTGACCAGATGATTGGCCCTTCTGCAAGCATGAACACATATCCTGATGTGGACTTTCTATCTATGCTATCACCTGCCCAATCACTGTCAGTAAATCCAATCAAATCAAGATCAAATTTTGCTTTATAGAAGATCCCATGTGTCCTTGTTCCTTGAACAAAGTTAAGGATCCTTTTGGCTTCTTTCCAATGGATCTCATGAGGCTGATCCATGTATCCAGAAGCCACACTTACTGCATAACAAATATCAGGTCTAGTATGTGTCAGATACAACAAACATCCAATCAATTGCCTATACAGTGTATTGTTTACCATAGGTGAAGAATCAACTTTTGAAAGGAAAGGAGTTTTGCTTGCTTTGCAATCCTTCATTTTGAATCTGTTCAGCAAGTCCAAGGCATATTTAGACTGGTGCACCTTGATTTCAGCTTTGGTTTGAGCAATCTCAAGCCCCAAAAATTGACTTAAGATCCCCAAATTTGTCATGGAGAAGGCTTGGTTCATAGAACTCTTTAAGGAAGCGATCTCAGCCTTTGAGCTTCCTGTAATGAGGAGGTCATCAACATATAACAAAATGATCATTAATTAACCATTAACTAACTTCAAATAGACATTTGGATCTGATTCCCACTCAAAAAAAATTCAGTGATAGGAAGAAGCTATCGATCTTGGCATACCAAGCCTTGGGGGCTTGCTTTAGCCCATACAATGACTTTCTCAACCTCCACACAAGAGAAGGGTTAGTAGAAAAACCTTGAGGCTGCTTCATATATATCTCTTTAGTGAGATCTCCATTCAGGAAGGCACATTTTACATCCATGTGATGTAACTCCCATTCCCTTGAGGCTGCAATGGCTAGAGCTAGCATGATGGAATCCATCTTTGCCACTGGGGAAAAGGTCTCATTGTAATCTATGCCATGAACCTATGATTAGCCCTTGGCTACCAATCTGGCCTTTTAATTCAGTGGTGAACCATCAGCAGCAAATTTGGTCTTATAGACCCACTTACAATGTACTAACTTTCTTCCTGGAGGAAGATCCACTAGCTCCCATGTGTTGCTCTTCTAGAGTGAGCTGAACTCCTCCTTCATGGTTGTTTGCCATATTTGATATCCTTCTGCTTCTTCATATGTTTGAGGATCAGACTCCACCATAAAATATCATTTTTCATCAAACATAGGATCCTTCATGCACAGACCACTCTCAAATTGAGATCTAGTCATCCTTGGGTCAATGGGATCCCCAGCTAGCTCTCCAGCTGCATGTAGTCTATTGGCTTCCCATTTTGGCCTTGTAGGGCTGTTAGGGTCTGCAATAAACTCATCTCCATCAGAAAAATCAGAATCAGCATGTTCAACAAACTCTTTACTTACTTCTTGAGGTTCAGGTGGTGAAGAGGCTTCACCAACTTCCACTGCTGCAAGGGGTTCTTCTTCAAACTGAACACACCTATCAATGAAGGCTTTGTTTGTGCTCAAATTTATCAAATTGTACCCTTTTGAATATTCAGAGTATCCAACAAAAATACACTCTTGGATTTGGGGCTGTAAATCCTTCCTCTTCTCTGTTGGGATTCTAGCCCAAGCCTTTGAGCCAAAAATCCTGAAATGGGTCACATCTAGCTTGTGGCCACTCCATGCTTCGAAGGGATTTATGCCATCAAGCTATTTGTGAGGCACCCTATTCTGGATATATGCTACACAGTTGATAGCTTCATCCCAGTACTGTGGTGGCAAAGTTTTGGCCTCCATCATGCATGTTTCCATCTCCTTCAGTGATCTGTTCTTCCTCTTAGCAACACCATTTTGCTGTGGTGTGTAGGGGATAGAATGTTGCATCTGAATACCTGCATCTGCATAATAATTAATAAACTTAGAATTGACATACTCACCACCATTGTCATATTTGAGGGCCTTGAGTTTCCTTCCAGACTGGTTTTCAACCAAAGCCTTAAAGACTTTGAATAGGCCAAAAACTTCAGACTTGTGTTTCAGAAAGTGAACCCAGCAATACCTGGAAAAGTCATCAATGAAATTCAATTCATATTTGGCCTGACTCATGGACATATGAGGGAAAGGGCCAGCAACATCACTGTGGATCATCTCGAGGGGTGCAGAGGTTCTCTCATGACTAGCTCTCTCAAATTTGTGCTCTAGGTGTTTTCCTAGGATACAACCTTCGCAGACTCCTTTGGAAAATTTTATCTTGGGAAACCATATGACCATCTCTTTTTCACTAATATTAGAAATATATTTGTAGTTTAGGTGGAAAAATCTCTCATGCCAAAGCTTGCTTGCTTCATTAGCATGAATCAGAAGAGAAGAGGGGTTTGAGTAAGGTAGGAAGTGTGACAACATGTATACCTTTTGAGCATGATTTGCAACTCCTTTTGCAATGACTCTACCACATGAGATCTCTGTGATCTCAACCTCATCGGGGAGAATATGACTTTTTTAGGAGACCCATTGTGGGTCATCTGGTACACTGATAGGAGGTTGGAGGCGAGACCAGAAACATAAAGCACATTGCCGAACTGGCCATGATCAAGATCTATCCTTCCTTTTCCCATACTTTCAGTGAGAGAGTCATCTTCTAGTACAATAAATGGTCCTTTCGACTTGTCCAGTGAGGATAAGGCCTCCTTAGTGGAAACCATGTGTCTTGAAGCTCCAGAATCAATGATAAAATTGGGTGAGCTTGATGTGCTAGAAACCAATGCATGAACTCTCTCTCTGTCATCTGAACTTGATCCTCCTTCTCTCTTCTTTGACCTTTCTGGAAGAGAGATGCCATTCTTCTCTAGGAGTTGGGTCAGCATATCAATTTGCTTTTTCATACAAGAACTTTTAGAGTGATTTCCCCTATTGTAGTATTCGCACTTGTTCATTTCACCTTTGTTTTTCTTCTTCTAGTTATTCTTCTTGGGACCTTGTAGATCCTCCAGAAACAGTTTCTTGTCTCTCTTTTGCTCAGGTGGATTTTTAGCTTTCTTTTTTATTTTTGAATCCACCTTCGAATCTCCAGCAATCAAAGCTTGATCTTTGGATGGTTTGATGGTGCCCATTATCACCAGCTTGTCATGTTCTTGTGTGAGAGATTCCATGAAATATGTAAGGCTAGGCATCTTCCAGGCTCGAGCTATCAGTTTTGTGGCATAGAAGGTCGAAACAAACACTGAATACTCAAGGACTAGCTTTGAGAGGATGGCCAGTACGAGCTGATCATCTTTCTTTTCAATACCACACCGTTTCAGCTGCAAAAATAGTGCCTTGAACTTGGAGAAATATAATTGCAGGGATTCAAAGCTATTTGGACTCAGAGAAATCAGCTCATTTTTTATTTGATGTCCCCTCATCTCATCTGTCTTTACAAAAATATCATCAAGCTTCTCCCATACTTCATTCGGTGATGTCAATCCATCAAGATGGAAAAGGAGGTCTCTAGAAATACTTAAACACGGGAGGCCATAAGCCTCATCCCTCCTCAGTGTGCTATTTTATCTTCTCTGCAGCTGCATTAGGATCTGCTTCTGTTGCCATATTCACCTTGTAGAGGCCTTTCGCTCTCAACAGTATCTCCATCTCTGCTTTCCATTCAAATAAATTGAATGGAGTCAAGATAGTTTTCTGTAATTGATCCATAGCTTAGAAAATCTGTCCCGGTTGTCAGTAGAAGGCTCCCAATCACTGATGTCGAACCTGAAAAAAAAATTTGAACGAGAGAAACAACCTACAAAGGCTCTGATACCATCTGGAAATTAATACCCAGTGATAGATTAATTTTACTCACAACAATTAACAATTGATCATGCAAAATCACTCACAAAAGAGACTGAATATGGAGCTGTAACACTAAATTTTATTAACTGAGTGTACAATAGCCAACCCTGTAATAAAATAGGCTTATGAATAAATAGAATACATCAAGGATTCGATTGCATGAGGATCAAATCAAATATAGCATAAACCAGACTTACCAAAAATAAGCAAATCCCCCATAGGTGTAAAAAGCTGATCCCAAATCTGTCATGGAGCTCACGAATTGGAAAAAAGGATTAGGAAAGATAAAGAGCAGTTGAATGGAAGCTCATACATGATTTTTCATGGAGAAAAGAGAGCAGGATGTGTAGGACAAAAAACTAGTCAACCTCACCTAGTCTAGCTTTTCCTTTTGCCTTAAAACACTGAAAAAGTAGGCAATAAAGTAGAAAAAGCACAAGGGCACCTAGGAGGCTAGGAATAAAGCAAAAATGATTCCTTTATCTCTCCCATGCACTACATGAGTCAAATAAGGCAAGTTTGACCATTATGGATAGGCAAAATACAACTTGCACAAGGTGGGACACATGAACTAGGCAAATAAGACAAAAAAAAGTAAATTAATGTCTAAGTGGGTAAACTATTGGTTGATTATTCTAAAACCACTAAAACAAACAAAACATACAAGAAAAAAAATTCTCAAGCTTTCAACATCGGGGAAAAACGTAGATGTCCTCTTCCAAAACTCAGAGGTCTGGCTTCCTTGGAAACACAGATCAACTTTTTCGCTCCCTTCAAAAAGGATCTCGAAAATTGTAACTTAACCAAAAAAGAGCGTCCTTGGGAATCAGAGCTCCACTATATAAAAAATTCAAAGGACGTTGCCACTGAAACAAAAGGAAGTGATCGATTTGCTCATGGAATAGTGCAGAGCTCTTTTCCTTCCATTCCCAGCTTTCCCCCCCCTTTCATCAAGTCTAGAGATTCACTTAAAAAACCCATTCCTCACAAAAAATCATGCCCTTGCTAATTAATTCCCTCCACTTCATGTGGATACTCTCTTAAAAAAAATCCCAAGAAATTATTGACACGGCTGATTTCGAGGAGATGGTCGTGGAAAGGTCATTATTACACTCTTTTTTCTTAGAGAATATCCCTATAACGATGGAGATACCACATAACTCCATATTTCTATAAATATAAAAATATGCAAAATCTCTATGCTTCCCAAGTAATCTAGCGTTGGGTGTGGTTTTTCATATATTAAAAGAAAGTTGGGGAAAACACCCCTTTTCCTCTTAAAGGGCAGACCCTTCCCAAAACATGTTTTCCCATTTTTATTACATAAGCTAATATTCGTCTCACCAATGTCTATGGTATCATTGATTTATATCAAGGATTGTTTGCTTGTATATGTTGAAGTTGTACCTATACTTATTAACTCACCATCATTACCTTCTTTGAGAATTGTAGGTATAACTCCGGATTCAATTCACCTTTCATTGCTAATGCATGTACATTTATACATTTCATGAGGCGGTTGAGAAGCAGCCTTTTCACCTTCCTATGTAACTGTTTAGCTTCATATTTATTTATTTATTTACAATAATCCTGACGGATTATATTATAACAATCCCCCTCTTAATCCGAAGGGGTGTTCGTAAGTCTGAGCATGTTTCTGAATCTTTCAAACTTTTCTCGTCCAAGCGCTTTGGTGAAGATGTCTGCAACTTGATCATTTGTGGAACAATGTCGAATATGGACTGTCTTGGCCTCTACACGATGTCGAATAGAATGATACTTTGTGTTGATTTGTTTGGTTTGATCATGAAATCTAGGATTCATAGCCAGCTTGATTGCAGAAGTATTGTCGACCAACAATGGAGTCGAGTTCTCTTGTTTTTCTTGCAAATCTTCAAGTATCTTCCTGAGCCATACTATTTATTTGGTTGCTTCAGCTGCAGCCACATATTCTGCTTCTGTTGTTGAATCTGCTGGAACTGACCGTTTGCGTGATCTCCATGAGACAGTTGCTGATCCAAGAATCATAGTGTATCCAGAAGTTGATACTCCTCTCTCCTTATCGCCATCAAAATCTGAGTCTGAGTACCCAATAAGTTTGAAGTCATCCACTTTAGAGTACTTGAGTCCAACGTCTTGAGTCCCCTTCAAGTATCTTAGAACCCTCTTTGCATCTGACCAGTGTCCTTCACAAGGTTTATGCATGAACCTTGAAAGTATGCCAACAACATAAGAAATATCTGGTCTAGTTGTTGTAAGGTAGATAAGACTCCCTACAAGTTGTCAATACTTGGTTGCGTCCTCAAATTATTTTCCTTG
>LPNX010412729.1:0-15060 GCA_001517045.1 Pseudotsuga menziesii | reverse complement strand
TATATATATATTAAATGGCCACAGGGAAAAGCCTATGATGGGTGAGAAAACTATGGTTTAAATGTTTATTTTCCTTAAATATCTCTTATGCCCATAGAAATTGAAAAATAATCCTAAAACACAGGGGAGAATCGTGTGTACAAATTAAATAAATGGGTGGTTACCTAGTAAAGAATGATCTGTTATGTATAACTATTAGTTAACTATGAGAAAAATATTTTTTTCTGAGTCTAAAACACTATTTTGGTCTCGACGCCTACCTCAAGATGGTTACGTAACGACGAAATTTAAGGGGAACCTTCCTGAGCAAAAATATTGGTAGATTCACCACTTTAGTTGTGGGAAACCTAGCGCACTGTAGGGAAAATAAGCTTCTCCTTTGCCTATTTAAGAGGTTGTGAAATTCTATGAAGGGGGAAGAAAAAGGAAAAGGGAAAACGATTTGCTGGACTGTGAAGTTCGGATTATGCAGCACTCTCTATGGGCGTCACAGATGGTAGAGTTATAAGCAAAGGAGTTAGGTCTCAATTGTCCTCGCTTGTGATATGAAATTGGGTGCATGAGTTGATACTAGAATCGCTACCCATCATCTTTGTATATTTTTATAGGGATTTAAACCCTTTGAGTGCAATGGATGTGAATAAGTTTTGGTAAGCGTTTGTGAGCTCACACCTTGGATGGTTGTTTAGATATCATCTTGAAACAAGAATAGCAATCTCTCTGTGTGCAGCGAATGGTAGACAATTTTGCATTTTTTTTTTGAGTGTCTACACTAGTTCCATAGCATGGAAGGTAAGGGCTAATTTACCAGCACAGTGTAAGCATTGTTAGACCCAGAATAAACTTGCATTATTTGCATAGGGTCTACCTTTATTTCTAAATGTGAAGAGAATGAAATTATTGGGTAGGTAAATTGTATACATTGATATATGTATAAATTTCTGCCCTTATTTATAAATTTGAAGAGAAGGAAATTATTGGGTAGGTAAATTGTATACATTGATATATATATAATTTTCTGCCATTATTTATAAATCTAAATAGAACGAAATTATTGGGTAGGTAAATTGTATACATTGATATATGTATAATTTTTGGCCCTTATTTATAAATCTGAAGAAAATGAAATTATTGGGTAGGTAAATTGTATACATTGATATATGTATAATTTTATGCCATTATTTATAAATCTGAAGAGAACGAAATTATTGGGTAGGTAAATTGTATACTTCTACTTCTATATATGTATAATTTTTTGCCGTTATTTATAAATATAAAGAGAATGGAATTATTGTGTAGAATTGAATGCAAACATTCTTCAAGACATGGAAGTGCCTTATTTATAATGTGCATCACAAATCATAACAATTAATAATTAATGGAACTTAAAGCAAAGCAAATGTTCTAACCGTAGGAGTTGTCTAAAATTGAAAAAATATTTTTATTTCAATCTAATACGTGCATTGAGAAGACACCAATCTTGCAATGCATGTATAAATTTCTATAGGTGAAAGACTGTATAATAATTTTTATGAACTTATGATTTATATTTTTATACAAGACACACTCTGTTTGTATCCAGTATGGTTGTGGTGGTTATCCTAAAGAGTACATATTGTTGGTAAATTACAACACTAATAAATCATTTATGGGTTCGTTGGTTTTCTATATAGGTTATAGTGTTGTGCAATAGCATGCCACAACTATATATACTCATTTCTTCAAATGTGGTGTAGTGGAAATTATTACCTCAGTGATTTTTTCAGACTGTTTGATCCACCCTGCTAAGTCTATTACCAATGGAAACAAAAGAATGATACCCATGCTCAACCACTCCAATTATGATTGTCGGAATTCTTATGGATAGCAATGATAGGGAGTACTCTAGGTTCCAATAGAATATGTACAATAAACTGTCATATGTACCTACTCTCAGAGATTGCACTATTGCAAGAATATATGGTCATATTTCACATACTTGGTCCAATATTGTTTGTATTTTGCAATTCCAATTTCAAATTTTGGTTTCATGTTTCCATTGTAATATATCAGTGCTACCTTTGCAATATCTATCCGACTAACACTAGGATTATAACCAAGGCCTAGAACATGCCATGACTTATCTAGTGCATAATTAAGGTTGTAAAAGGTGATCATCCCAAGTGGTAGGTTGCCCAGTTTCCACATTTTTCTGTCCTTGTTCTAAGATAAAAAGCATCACACAATAGTCATTTTTATACAAAACCAAATGCTAATGTCACTTCATTGTAGAAACCATAAATAAAGCACCATGAAACTAAAAGCCAAATGTCAATGTATACTTACTTGTACATGCATTGCCCTTTTATTCTATTGTACCAAAAACATTGAAGCTCAACACCTTTAGGCCTATCATTAGAGAGAATTTGAGGTCAAAAATGGGCCTCAAAATGACCAAAATGTACTATAAAAATCAACCAATTACATTCCAGTAGATGACATCATCCCCCATGGTTGAGGTGGCATTGCATGAGTTAAGAATGCTTATTTGTCACATTTTCTATGGTTGATGAAAACCCATACTTAACCAAGGTAGTGGTACAAGTACTTTTTAAGTCATAAAGTGAAGTACTCATAATGGAAGTCATTTCACACTTTCTCATAAAATAATATTATTGTTATTTTCAAGTAAAGTACTCACAATTCACTTTCTCATAAAATAATATTATTGTCATTTTCAAGTAAAGTACTCATAATTCATAAAAATGTCTTTTCACATTTTTTTTCAAAATAATATATTGTCATTTTCATGTTTTTTTTAGTTTAAATTATATATTCACTCTATTGTATTTAATATCATAATGTCAAACTAATATATATATATATATATAATCTTGTACTTTCAAAATAAATTAAATTTATGAATGATATTTATATGAAAAAAATATGTTAGTTATGCATATAAATTAAATTCATTTTTGTTTAATTTTATTTACAAGTTCAAGACAAAAAAATGCTAAAGGACAATAAATTTTTGGGAATTTACAATGAATCTTAGTCACATCATTATAGAGTTATTTTATTAATTTTATTTATAGTCAATTTAAAAAAGTAACTCAACCATGGTTATTTATATTGTGCATAAAAAGTAGTGTAGGAGGTGAGTTGTCATATATACCTACACCATAAAACCCCTAAATCATAATATTTTAATATATCTTATTATTTTGTAGTACATTTCTTAGGAGGCCCATTTTTTACTTCAATTTCTCTCTAATGCTAGTGGCAGCAGTTAAGACTATTTAGGCTACTTTGGGGACCAAAAGAGGATTTCCCACTGCTGCTGCATGAGAGGCTCAAAAAATCAGAGTTGTTCCAGTTGGGTAGAACATACCGACCCCCATTATTTACAGCTTGTTGGATTCTGGCAAATGCTAGAGTAGCTTCAGTGGACCTAGTAGTACTATGTGCAGGAATATTGAAATAAGAGATTGAATTAGTAGCAGGATTAAGGTCATTTTGATGGTGATCCAAGGCAATTGGCAGGGCACTTGCAGAGGGTTTAGCAGATGTGGATGGCTCATTTTGTGTATTGAAGACGGGTTGTTATTCTACTACATTTCTCTTGGCCCTCTTATTCTTTCCAAAACCCCCACCAACACTTATAGTCCTCAAAGTTCCTCCTTTGGTCCAGTACCTTCTACAGGTATTGCAGAAATGACGAGGTTGTGATAAACTATAGCTGTTGTAGTAGCAGAATTTGGTGTTGGTGGACTCGCATCTAAGGCTTGTTCAGGCTGAGGTTTTATCCTTTTCTCAAGCAATGGACGTGAACATGAAAGCACATCTTCACCACTTGGCCTAAACCCTCTTTCCTAAATCATGCCCTAGAGAACAAAACCAAACCCTAGAAGGATTATCAAATCGGCTCAAATTTAACAACAATACTAACATCAAATATCTATGAGCTAGAAGACACAAGAAAAACATATCACAAAACAAAAATCAGCACAATGTTTAAACAAATCTAACTGGAAACCAAAAAACCAGTTTCCCTCTACAAGACTCAATAAAGCCCTAAAATATCTTTTCAAATAATGTTGCAAAACCACTTACCAACTTAAACAACACTTCCTTAAAACCTAAGATCAGAAACCCAATTAATGTAAGATCAAATAAATAATACGTTCAGTTAAACATCAGACAATCACACATCAAATTTTACTGTCAAACTATTTTCTCCAAAATCAAAATCTGCTCTCAACCAAATTCCTCAGCACTCTTCAATTTTTTTGTTGAAACCAACACTCTACAAATTTTCTGCTAGAACCTACTCTCAAATCTCAGTACATGTACTCAAATTCAATAGAACACGTTACAATCATGATCAGCTATGATGCATATACTTACAAAATTCCAATCTTTCATGACTCAAAACTATTCCAAAACAACCATGATACATAAATTTACAAAATTTCAATGTTTCTAGATTCAAAACTATTCCAAAATGCACAATAGGTATGATACATATTTGACAAAAGCCAACACAAACACGACATATAATTGAAAATAAGCCCCATGCAGACAAAATCATGAACAAAAATACAAGCAAAAACTAGATAATCAACCATTCTGAAATGTACGCATATATACTTGTGGCCAATCAGTGGAATCCATGCAGATTTGAATAGGGCTAAGCATCCTTGTTCTGTAAACCAAGTACTCTAAGCTGACCTACTTCTGCATATCCACACTACTGCAAATTATGATCAACAAATACCATCCTTATAATCTCACATAAAGACCACTCAGAACACAGAAATTGTAGAGGAAAAGAAGAAAAGAATTGATGGAGGCGGTTGGGGTGGAACCCGTGACCATTAAGCAGCAGTAGCGAAGACGGTGTGAGGAAGCCCCACCTAGACAAAATCATGAACAAAACTACAAGCAAAAACTAGATAAACAATCATTCTGACATGTATGTGTATATACCTATGGCTAATCGGTGGAATCCATGAATATTTGAACAGGGTTGAGCATCATTGTTTTGTAAACCAAGTAGTCTAAACTCACCTACTTCTCCATATCCACACTACTACAAATTATGATCAACAAATACCAGCCCTATAATATCATATAAAGACCACTCAGAACACAGAAATTACAGAGGAAAAGAACAAAAGAAATGATGGAGGCGCTTGGGGTGGAACCTGTGACTATTGAGCAGTAGTAGCAAAGACAGTGCGAAGAAGCCCCACGCAGACAAAATCATGAACAAAACTACAATAAAAAACTAGATAAACAATCATTCTAACATGTACGTGTATATACCTATGGGCAATTGGTGGAATCCATGAATATTTGAATAGGGTTCAGCATCATTGTTTTGTAAACCAATTACTCTAAACTCATCGAATTCTCCACAGCCACACTACTCCAAATTATGATCAACAAATACCAGCCTTATAATATCATATAAATACAACTCATAACATAAAAATTGCAGAGGAAAAGAAGAAAAGAAATGATGGAGGCGGCTGTGGTGAAACACGTGACCGTTGAGCAGTAGCAGCAAAGACAGTGCGAAAAAGCCCCACATAGAAAAAATCATGAAAAAAACTACAAGCAAAAACCAGATAAATAATCATTCTGACATGTACATGTATATACCTGTGGCCAGTCGATGAGATCCATGCAGATTTGAACAGGGATGAACATCATCGTTCTGTAAACCAAGTACTCTAAACTCACCTACTTCTCCATAGCCACACTACTGCAAATTATGATCAACAAATAGAAGCCTTATAATCTCATATAAATACCACTCAGAACATAGAAATTGCAAAGGAAAAAAACAGAAAAAATGATGGAGGCAGCTGGGGTGGAACTCGTGAGCGTTGAGCAGCAGCAACAAAGACAGTGCGAGGGTGATAATTGGTGGCGAGAAAGAATAATAATTCTATGAAGTGGTTATCCAACAATGCTATGCACCAAAGAAACCCTATGTACCATAGAAACTCAGCAGCATATGCAGGGTGCACGCAGGCTTATGGTGGAGCACTGGTGGTGAAGGGTGCGAGAAAAAATTTGGAATAAAATAACCCCAAACATATTGGATATTTATATAGTTAAAAAAAACCTTATTACCCCTAATATACCACCAATATATTGAATTTTAATTTTTAATTTTTAACCTCCCCAATATGAACGGACATGATATCATATTGGTCCCTAGGTGACGCCCACGTGGCTATGAGTAAGGTTTTGGGCTCAAACTTTCGTCATGATTTACCCAACTAAGGTAAAATATCTTAATTAACCTAAGTCTAATATGTCTAATCCATGATCAAGAAGACTAAATTAACCTTGGTACAAAAGAGAAACGACCTTAGAATAATTGTTAAGGACTTTATATTAAAGTCGCCATAAAAGTTTGAGAGGGAGATATCATCACCCACATACCTCAATTTATACTAAATTGTGATATAGAATTTATCTATATCAAGCATATGGCCACACATGTTAGCATATATAAATATATGACATAAATATAAATATATATATGACATTACTAAAGGATGGAATTACAGAGTTCATAACACACACACCCGACTAGTGAAAGACTCAAGTTTTTGCACGAATTACTCAAAATCAGGTTAAAATCATGGCATAAATCTTGGAGTAAATCATGGGCTTGGTGCCCTTCAAAATAGAATCGATTTATCCCTAGCGCCACTTAGCATGCCTAGCAGAATTGAGGCAGAGGTTTATTTATTATCCAACAGAGCCAGTTCCTTGAAAACATTTGCAACCAGGTAGTCGCTTGAGTGGACCTAAGAATATTATAGATTTATTGGCTCCATGAAGTGGTACGAGCGATAAATCGTGGGAGAAACCATGTGCATGACAATATATATTTATAGGATAGTCATTCCAGCATTCAGCCGATAAAAGTGCCAGTAATTCATTCGCTTAACGGTATATTCGCTACACCAGAAAATAGGGTTGTTACAGGAAAATGGAATCGTTTACTGAACCCTAGATTTTACCTTGTGGCACCTAGGAGTTCGGTAGGAGATTTTTTTTATATATATATAGTGGAATTGGTAGTATGTAAGGGGAGGAAAACCCTTTGGGGAAAGGGCAGAAGATTCCTGGAGGCAGCAAAAATGCTGGTAGGGGAGTTGCTGAATGGAGGAATGGTTGTGCACATATACTTCTACATTTTTTGGGTTCACAGCAAGATTTTGGCTTATATTTTTGTCAGTACGCTAAGGTGTAATCACAAATCGGCATGCTAATTTCATCTTTATGGTATGAATGGATCTAACTCTATTTTTTGGGTTTGGATTTGCCATACCTTTATATTACAACCAGATCTATTTGGATTGGGATTGGAAGCACTACAGGAAACCCATATCAGTAGTGTATATATATATATCTAAGTGATATAGTGGAAAACGTATGTAACACTTTATTTGCAATCCCATTGTATTCTTATAAAACCATTTTTGTTTAATTAGAAGAAAATCCCTAATTTTGATTTGAAATTGCTATTCTTTTACTTGAAGAAACCGATCCTTGAATTTGTAAGGACCCCTAAGTTGGTTGGGGCCATTGTGTTTATGAACCAAAGAATCTTTCCATGATTTTTGTTGGAAACATTCAGATTTGATTTAGCGAAACCTATCAAGGCTATGAGAGTCACTGCTACTTTTTTTTTTGTAGTTTTGGGAAAATAAGGTGTTTTGTTTATTCCTTTGACTGTGATTTGGTTGATATCAATCCAATAGTACAGGGTTGCATTTTGTATCTAGCTAGAGCTCTCTACTTTTTAACTAATATGAATTTATACATGTGGGCATTGGATAAATTATTGCGTTGGATCTAGTTAGAGCTCTCTGGAATTGCACGAGTAGGGCAAGCTGAATTTTTCATTTTTATAGTTTTCCCTAATCTAGAAGGATAACCTACAATATGATCAACGTGTCACCCTTGGGTTCCTACGTTTAGTGTGTTGGATTCTGGTTTGGTTAGATATGAATTCTTGGCCTTTTGTTTATTGGATTTGAATGTTGTTTTCTTCCTAAACGCTTGGGATATAAACACTTGCATTTCATAACAACTATTGAACCCAAACTGCCTAATTAGTTCTGAGATGCAAAGGATGGATGATTATGTTTGTAGATAATTTTCGGATCCTTGGGATTCCAATACCTGTCCCTTCCCACAACTTCCTTGATGGAGTTTCAATGTGTAAAAATAAACATTATTTAAATAAATGCCCACAAAATTGCCATGATATCCTGGTATGTGCGATACAAACCTGCCCATGATTCCCTTGACGAGGTTTCGGTTCATAGCCAGTATTGTGTAAAATTTTGGCAGATCCAGCCATGACCTCTTGTATTGGTCTTGATTTCATAAGAAAGGACTGTTAAAAAACTGATATACCTTCCCATAATCTCCTTGATTGGTTTCCCAGTCATAGAGAGCATGGTTAGTATGATATACAGATCTGTCTGATTGCCTTGGTATGTGTTTTCTATGTGTACCCATTTTGTCTAGAACTCATTTTTGCATGCCCTCCTAGGTTACCAGTTGGACATGGTATGAGTCTAGATCTTGTAGTTGTTTTATTGTCTGTAATATATAAAAAATAACATACCAAAATCGCCGTGTCCATATTGGAATGCACCCACCTAAATGTTCCCAGGTATCGGTGATAATTGTGGGAGAGAATTCTTTCTCTAAATTTTTATGTATTATTATGAATATAAATCCAGTTCACATTATGGAGGTGCGCGGTCCTTATTGGTATGCATTGTAGATCTAGATGTTGTACACGATTTTCAGAGTTACATTTCACCCACGCCAAGTTATTGCATGTGTTATTAGTTATTACATGCCTGAGTTATTTCCTGCATTACATGGTTAGTGCTTTGGTTATTACATTCATGGGTTATTGCATGTCTTAGACGGTTTGTGTAGACCGTGTTTTCATGTTCCAGTGCTGAGGGTTATGGCCTTAGTATACATTTGAAGTTAGCATTATTTCATGTTGTACAATGAGTAGAGACCATAGAGTAGGAATAACTCCTTGGAAACTATGGTATTCCCTTCTTGCTTGATTGGTATCACTTTAGGCTACATAAAATTAATGAATTACTAAATTTGGTAAAGGAAGCAGATTCCTGTCCTCAGTGTCAACTGATAAACAGACTTTTCTTAGAGATACCTTCAGTGTACATGTTGTTGGGTTGATACTGTAAAGGTTATTTTCATTTATATGTGAAACTTTGGAAAGAGAAAACTGATGACACATCATACATGATGCGGGTTGTATACGTTCGAATATTGACTTTATAAATAAAGAAGATAACCAAGTTGGTGGATATAACCCCAAGTTTGGGGCGAACCACATACATCTGTGTCTCCCTTATGTTTGTATCTTATGATGTTTTAGCTTTTGATATTGTGGGTTATATTGATTTTATTTTTGTACTAATTCCATTTAGTATATTATGTGATTTAAGTGATGATGTTAGTAAGAATGGTTGAGTATGCATGAATGAAGAGGGGGATATTAAAATTCCCTTGTGAATACACATAAAGTGCATCTTATGAGAAATATGAGAGCATCTTTGGCAATATGCATGCCTTCTTCACCCTATGTTTGAATTTAAGATTTATTGGGATACACTTAATATTGTAATGCCACATAAAATTGAGCCTATTGTGGTTGAGTTGCGGAGACAAAATCATGGTACATAAAATATTTCCTTTACTAAAGATAAGCTAAATGTACATGTAAAGAAGCTATCCTCTTATAAGCTCCATAGTTACAAATAAACTCTGGTATGGTTTTGAATACTTATTAGATAAGGAATTAACTTGTTATGATTAAGTGTTTCATTAATTTGAGGATGTTACAAATGGTGTTAGATAGGAAGTGACAATACTTGGGCCTATTTGGGCTCAGCATAAATTAGAAAGATAGGAAGACATCAAAACCTAACCAATCCAATGAATTTGTTTTGGATGCATGGTGATGATGAATGAAAAAATAAGTCATCTGAGCGGGAAGACAAAGATGGAAGGAGGTGACTAAAAAGATAAGGTAACGAAAGAACAGCACAAAGGTATGCTATTACATTATCAGTGGGTTGCAAAACCAAAAATGTGCAAGTAATTCTTTCATTTTTTTCGTAAAGGTTATATTACACTCTTAGCATGGGAAGTTGGACTATAAACTTTACTCCCGATTTATTAAGGAAGATAGTCCTTTCTTAGAATTTTCTCTAGCAATAAATACATATCCTCATACTGACAGAAACCTGTTAAAACATAAGGCATAAACTAGAATGGGTAACAAGATATGGGTGCCTAAGGAAAGGAAAATGCACAGATTCCTAGCAATAAATGTTGACAATTATATAACAACATAAATGGTAATAATAGTTACTAGGAAATAATGAAAATCAAGTGTTTGCTTACCTTGCGAAAAGAATTTGATATTGTCAAATATTCGCAAAGAATCCCAAAACCCGAAGAAATGTGTAACATAGAAATCATAACTACTTGAAGACACCCCTCATGTGTAAGGAAGGTGGAAGGCATGAGAATGTTAGGCTTATCATAAGGTTTGGTTCAACACTCATCATTAAATGTATAATGGTTTCTCACACACTGATTATAATTTAAAAGGAAGTCAAAATTAAAATCTCACTACAGGCCAAACCTAAGTATTTCAACATAATCCTATCGTGGTGGCTATTTTGACAAATGTGAGATTACAAGTGTGTTACATCAACGTTGAATTTCTTGTGAAATGCGTGGGTTGATTTAGGAGAAATGGTTTTCTTAACCTACAGTTTCATGTGATTAACATTATCAAATATTTTTTTATGAAAGTTTTAACATGCGTGTATTCATGGATTGCAGAAGGTTACTAAAAGTACAATATGGTCCCAACAAAGAGTATAATGTTTCTTGCAGGGGTACTAATAGGCACATAGAACCAAATAACACTCAATATTCCCATGTCTCTAGATTACCACTTAGTATTGTTGTATAGAATTGAAATGTCCCTATCCAAGGACACATGAGTGAAGATGTTTTCCTATTAGTAGTTGAAAATGATAAAGGAATGAATTTAAAATAATGTTATGCAATAACATTGCGGGATTTTTTCAGGAACACTATAGTCACTGACTTAATAATGAAGCTAAGAATGAGTGTTGTGTTGCTATAAGCTATCGTATTTTGAGGGTTGTATGAACCAAGGATTAACCTTGGATTATGTTATTTATGTACTAACATTGCAGGGTTTTATGAGGTTCGTGATCAATGTCACGACAAAACATACATTATGGAATATAAATTCGCTTGCGCAAACCAATTGCACTCAATTTCCCAAAATTGAGTAAGGAATTATTTTGGAGGATTGTATGAATCCTAAATGATGATAAAGGTACAAATCATTACGACGTATGCAATGATGATTAGATTGATGAAATTAGTGTTTATAGATAGATATTATTATATTTAATTAGCCGTGAAGTTGATTCAAGAATCGAGAAAATGACAGTGAAATCACGTTAAGCACCAAAGTTGTGTGTGCCACAAATAGTCAACGGTTGAAATGAACATTAAAAATAGATAAGGAAATTTTTTTCCATGAGAGCACAATGGTGTTAGTCAAATTATTTCCATGTGAGCACATTGGTGTTAGGCATATATGTTGTGGGAGCACAGTCGTGTTAGGCAAAGGATTGTCATGTGAGCACATTGATGTTAGGCATATGAAGTGGCAAGTAAATTGATTATCTAACTCTACCTTGTTTTCCTGGACTCAAGCGAGGAGGCTTGAGGGGAATTGTGAAAGAGTTATGATATCAATAGCAAGACCTAGGAAAAATTTGACATCTGGAAGACAGGACACTATTTGATGTCATTGAGGCGAGAACTTTTGACTAGCAGTCAAAAGGGAGAGTAACCTCAGATATAGCCCAAAAGTCTACACGGGGAATTGTAATAGAACTCTAGGGGGAGTTTGATGATCACTAAAGGTGTTGGGGAATATTTTCATCCCCATGTTAAATGAATGAAAAATATGTTAATGTTCTAAGTAATTAGATTGTCGAATGTAAGACGTGAGCAGGCAAAAAACTCCCTCAAAGGAGCAAAGGAGTGGGGAATTTGGATGCTCTAATTGAAAATGATGAGCAAGTATGAATTACTTATGAATCAATTACATTATTGATGAGAAAATAAATACTATAAGATGTCCCATGAATCACAATTGGGTATTGCAAAAGGATCCATTGTTAACTTTTAAATTTATTTATGAAATTTTGACACATGGAGTTGGGTAGACCCAATATTGCTAAAGGAAACTAAAGCTTTTAAGAAAATGACGACTTGCGAAAAGTTAGGAAAGGTCGAAGGAGATCAATATAAGAAAGAATAAGTAAGAAAAGATGACTCGTGAGGAGAAGGAGATTGGTTGAAAATAGGAACATCGGGGATGGTGTTATTTTTAAGGGGAGGAGGATGTAATATTCCTCCTACATTCCCCTACCTACCTTGTAATTATGAATGATTATTGTACTTGTTTCGGTGAGGAGCTCAATACCAAGGCCCCACACGAAAAAGACCTGGAAATCTATATGAGTGAAATTTACCTAAGTGATAGACTTAGGAGACATGAGACCTTGAAAGAACTAAACAAACCACTAGGGGAAAAAGTGAATGAATAGGGAGCCATATTTTGGATTCAATAGTGTTGCATGGCAGTGCTACGAGTAAGGTTTTGGGCTTCGAATTTCATCATGATTAACCCAACTAAGGTACAATAGCTTATTTAACCTAAATCTAATATGTCTAATCCATGATCAAGAAGACTACATTAACCTTGGTATAAATGAGAAAGAACCTTAGAATAATTGTTAAGGAATTTATAATGAAGTCACCATAAACGTTTGAGAGGGAGATATCATCACCCGCATACCTCAATTTATACTAAATGGATATATAGCATTTAGCTAGATCAAGCATATTGCCACAAATGTTAGCATCTATTAATATATGACCTCACTATAAATATATATATGACATTACTAAAGGATGGAATTACAGACTTCATAACACACACCTGACTAGTGAAAGACTCAAGTTTTTGTAGGAATTACTCAAAATCAAGTTAAAATTGTGGCACAAATCATGGGATTGGTGCCCTTAAATTTAGAATGAAGTTAACCCTAGTGCCACTTATCATGCCTAAGATAATTGTGGTAGAGGGTTATTTATTATCCAATAGACCCAGCTCCTTGAAAAAATTTGCAAGTAGGTAGCCGCTTGAGTGGATCTAAGAATAGTATAGATTTATTGGCACCATGAAGTGGCATGAGAAATAAATCATGGGAGAAAGAACGTGCATGCCAATCTATCTTTTTAGGATAGTCATTCCAGCATTTAGCCAAGAAAAGGGCCCGTAATTCATGCACTCAAGGGTATATTTGTAGCACAAGAAAATAGGGTTGTTACAGGAAAACAAAATCATTTACTAAACCCTAGATTTTCCCTTTTGGCACCTAGGAGTTCAGTAGGAGATTTGTTTTTTATATATATAGTGGTGGTGGTAGTATGTAAGGGGAGGAAAACCCTTTGGGGAAAGGGCGAGAAATTCTCGGAGGTAGCAGAAACACTAGTAGGGGAGTTGCTGAATGGAGGAACAGTTGTGCACATATACTTTTTCATTTTTGGGTTCACTGCAATATTTTGGCTTATATTTTTGCTGATGCGCTAAGGTGTAAGTTCAACTCAGCATGCATATTGCATATTTATGGTATGAATGAATCTAACTCTATTTTTTGGGTTTGGATTCGCCATACTTTTATATTACAACTAGATCTATTTGGATTGGGATTGGAAGCGCTAAAGGAAACCTAGATCAGTAGTGTATATATATATATATATATATATATATGTTATAAACTGGAAAACGTAGCTAAGATTTGATTTGCAATCCCATTGTATTCTTATAGAACCCATTTTGTTTAATTGGAATAAAATTTGTGATTTTTATTTGAAATCACTATTATTTTACTTGAAGAACCTGATCTTTGTATTTGTGAGGACCCCTAAGTTGCTTCGAGCCATTTTGTTTACAAACCAAAGAATCTTTCCACAATTTTTGTTGGAAACACTTAGATTTGATTTATAAAAACCTATCAAGGCTATGAGAGTTGTTGTTAATTTTTTTTTTCCATCGCAGTTTTGGTAAGATAAGATGTTTTCTTTATTCCTTTGACCGTGATTCGTTTGATATCAATCCAATAGTATAGGGTTGAATTTTGTCTCTAGCTAGAGCTCTCTAATTTTTAAGCTAGAGACGTAGGAATCTCCTAGGGATACTTAGTTCTATATACCTATTTGTATATATATATATATATATATATATATATATATTATTTTCAGAACATTCTATAGGTCAATAGGAATTGTCTATTTTGACTAGACACACTGTTTTGAAGTCAGTTTTGCATACACAGCTAACCATTTTTACAAGAACAATAATGGATAATGTTTATTAAAGGTAATGGTAGGCTTAGAATACTATTTCTCATAAATCAACCCACATTATTTATCAAGGATAAGTAATAGATCATAATAATTATCATTGTAAAATTTGAGAATTGAGAATGTTGATTTTCTACATGACTGGAGACCGTAATGATTCGCATATCTCATATCTCTAGACATGTGCATACTCATGATAATAAAAAAGGTATTTGAGAGACGTGGTTACCCCTTGATAACACTCATCTTGGTGCACCCAAATTCTTTTCCTATGAATAACAACTTTGTTAATCCTTGATCAAGGTTTAAAAGGACACTCGTTACCTTGTCTCAGTTGATCATCTTACCTCACCAATTTCTACATGATCAGCATCAGGCTTCTTTGATTGCAACATCGGTAACATTCCACACATTCCTTTCCCCAAAAGTCACTGTGGTCTTACGTTCAAGTTGTTAGCACATACAATATAACCTTTAAAGATGAATTTATTTCTAAAC
>LPNX010412715.1:165955-178015 GCA_001517045.1 Pseudotsuga menziesii | reverse complement strand
ATAACTATTAAATTTTTTAAGTATTTGTATTTGTTTTAATTCAAATGACAAGGACTCACAATGATGACAACCCTTGTTTATTTATTCATTTAACAAACACATCTTTTATTTTTTGGTCAGAGTATGGGACTTAATTTCTCCCAATATCTCAATCCCACTACTAGAATCTATTTGTATATACAATGGAATCTATTTGTATATACCAAGATTCGCTTTCAAAATTTGGAGTTAATGGATTACCACTCATGTGACATGTCATTCTCAAAACTCCCAATTTTAGATGCTAAAGGCACCTTCACTTTGAGAATCAAATCTAGGCCAATCATGGAAAACTCTCATGGATTTACCGTTTTACCATAACTCAATTGAGTTTTAACACTAGGACTTCCCGAGTGGTCAATGACTTTTAAAACATGGGATTTTACTCATATGAGCCATTTATTTTCATATTGATTTGTGTCTACGAAATTTGTTCATCCATTGGTTCTCATGATAATGGTTTGTTATGTAATTAGAATCAACGATTGGTTGTCTATGCATTGGTAGATAGAATGTGGAAACTTCTTCAGATAGTAGTAACATTCAACCATATTAACCTTCCTTATATGAAGGTTCAACACTAGTACGAATTCTACTAATTTTGGTACATTATTAATATATTACTAATATTATGACCAACTTATTTTTTGTATTATTTGATAATATACCTCATGTATTTGATCCCACGACTCATAAACCCAAAAATCAAATATACAAAAACCTCAAAAATATCAAATATATATATAAAAAAAAACTAAAAATATAAATTAATCCAAAATATTTCAAGAAATAGATTATTTTGTATGCTTTATTAAGCATTCTTGAGGCTGCTATTATTCTTGGAACAAAATGCATATTTTCGTACCTATAAGATGTATACTTATGTATTGGATCCATAATGGATATCTTCATTACATATTTTTTTCATATCGAATTGTATTTGAACTCTAGTTTGTACATGAATATTGCTACAAATATTCTTCATAGTGTGAAACTCATGTGGCAACATTTTCAGAAATTGAAAAACTGGATAACAAGTGAATTGTGTATTATATTGGTTCCTATTTTTCCAAGGAATAAATTGTAATTTTATTCAAAATTTAACAAAATTACATTTGACAAACGCTTGAGCAACATTGCAAAAAATATGATCCTGCGGATTCTGTCGAAAATAAATACAACATGAGGACCCTTGTCCATCAAAACTATTCAAAATTTCTTCATAAGAAAAGTAATCATGTAGTCTATTGTTAGGGGCTACAATCTTAACTACAATCTTTGCCTGATAAGATTGTGATGAACCTTACATTCCCAAAAAAAACTACAGAAAATGAGGATGATATAAAACAAAGTTCACTCATGATTTTGTTTCTACAATTTCTAGTGTGCCCTTTAGTAGAGGAACACCTTCTTTGGAGTGTACATCAACTTTCATATTTCCTTCTTGATAAATGTGGGAAAAAGATACTTTAGTGAAGGTATTTGCAAGCCTAAGTGTCTCTTGTAAATGAGGTCCGAGAAGACAATTATATAGCTAGTAATATGCTTGCATCCATTGAATAAGTAGTAATGAATCTCCAAATACTTGTAAGGTAGCTTTTCCATATTAGCTACTAACAATACATGCAAATATAAGGCCCAAAGCTCAGAAAGGTTGTTAGATAAAATCCCTACGTACTCCCACTTTAAGTCAAATGACATGTTGTTTGGAAAAGAAGATAATTCCACCAACACTTCCCAACTAAATATCATGTTGATATGCACCAGCCAAAAAATCCCAAGGATGGACTTTATCAATGAACTCCAATTGTGGTATGTGATACTTCTTGTCCTCAGGTGTGGATTGAGAGAAAAAGAAATGCTAATGCTTTGGTTTTCTACAACTAAGGGAGGTATCCTCTTATCATTGAAAATGGATTTTTGTGTGAACCATATTCCCTAGGAGTCCATAAGAGGGAGGGGTTTGTGATTTCTTGTTCCTTGATGACTTATCCATTTTTTAAAACTTTCCTTAATGGGATGATCTCCCTAGATTGGATCAATCCTTAGAAGTGTTTTAGTCTCTTTCCAAACTTCTTTTGCAAAGGTACATTCAATCACTAAATGAATATTGGATTATGCTTGAAGATTACATAACAAGTTAAGATCAATGATAGGAATACCTTATAGAGGATCATCCATCTTTGATTGGTTGATGTTCTTCCTGAAAGTTTCTATTGGAGAAACATCTCTTCTATATTCTTGGAGGGTAAAAAACCCCCCTCATCACTTTTAACAAGAGATCCTTTTTGTTGCATTGTCTTCAACATATCTTCCCCAGACACTCCCTTTTAATTGCATACCATCCCATTGTTGATCTAACAAAACCTATGAACCTCTTTGAAACTTATTATTATCCATAACTACTTTTCCATCCACCTTATTATAAACCCCACCCTTGAAAACATAAGAGCATTCTCTTACAATATAAACATAATTGTGGAATTGTGCACACTTGAAGGGAAATCCAATATAATCCAAGGATTGATAGTGTCATGTCCCCACCATTCATCTTGACGATGGAGAGGACGCGACCAACACCCTGCTATTGTCAAATGGGCCAACTAGCCCCATTAACATAAAACATAAAAATACATTGGATTAAAAACATACATAGATGCATAACAGTTGCAATTATATAGCGGAAGCAAACCATCCATACAAGCATTCCATGTGTTCATCATATTTTATTAAAAGAAATACAGATACAAAGGTAAGTAAATAAGAATAGAAGTAAATACTTATCTTGTGATTGCGTTGTCCCACAACTAGCTACGCCACTGCAATGTTCCACCCAACCATAGGCCAGTGTGCTTGTCAAACTCTTAGCATCACTATCACCCCTGACCCGAGCATGATTCCACAAGGAACTAAGGAACACCATGCTTACACACATAGCCAAATACATATAAAAACCCAGCCAATCCAAAACTACATTTGGGTTTATCGGGTTGCTAGGGAAACACGCCAATACCGTACAGGTTCCTTGGACTTACTCAACTAAGCCAACAATCACACCCAAACATTGTTATACCCTCTATCATGTGGGTCTCTTGGACTTACTCATCCAAGAAAGCACCATCATGCACTTCACAACAAAAATACAATTGTTGGGAATGGACAAAAACGTCCTAGAAGCCAAAATGAAAAGGAAACAAGGGTAAAACAACCCTCTGATAGCAATTTCGATTTCTAGGGATGTTTTGGCTCTAACATGGCCAAAATGGACTCAACAACACCCAAGAAATTGTGGGTCTCTTCTCCCACTCACTGGGCATTACCAAAAACGATTTCCATCTTGGAAAACAATGGGGAAAATGCAGGCAAATTGCGGGGGAGGGAACCCACCCATTGATCATTACAAAAAAGAATTCCCATCCTGGGGAAATTGAAGAAAACGATTGCCCATGTGAGGGAAAACACACAACAAACCAAAAACGGGTTTGCAACCAAGAACAAACTGCTAAAATTGGGGAAAAACACCATGTGAGTAAGATCCGATCTCACAAATGTTTGTGAGCATGGAAAAATAGAGAAACACCATAAAAACATGGAGGTAATTACTCAGCAAGCTCCAATTGCGTGAGGAGGACAAAAGTGCCCCTTAGAAACCCCCAAATCATCCATCCTTGCTGCACATTCATTCAGCAAGACCCCAAACCAATTTCTAGGCATGTAGAAATGGAGAAACAACATCAAAACGTGAGGGAGAGAGCTCCATCCTCTTCCTGCTGCATGAGAGAGCCCATAAGTCCATGAGGATGGGTGAGAAAGAACTCTACAAGCTTCCCCTGTGTGAGAGAGCCTCCACCTGAATGGGAATGGGTGAGGAAATGAAAGGCATGGGTGCATTATGGCTTGGGCATGTATTCCCAAGAATTTACTTGCCCCACAAGTCAAAAACACACTTTCCAAAAATGGGTGACTTCCCAAATTCGAATTTGACTTCCATACCTTTTTCATCCCAAGGAAATAACTTCCTTCACCAACTTTAGATGACTGGGCATAAAATACAAAAAAGGTAGTTGAACACTCTATGGGTTTTCCCTTTGACATTTGGCTTTTCCCCAATTGGCCCAAATGTTTGGATATTTCCCCCTCCCCATTCCTTGTGAAATCATGCCCCCATATCTTTAACGTTGCGACGCATAGCTAGTTGTGGTATTTTTATTAATTTTCATTTTACATGATGTCTCAAACATATTGTTCCTGGCTAGCACATAAACCATTGGCAACGATTTTAATCACCGAAACATAAAACACTAAATCCATGGTGGGGCCTTTGCCTTGAGCTCCACACCACGATTTAATATAATATTTACATCATATGCAATTTAATACCATGGGGTCAAAACCGGGGTGTTACAGATAGTGACTATGATTTCCACACACAATTTACATATCTTGAACTAAACCCTTTCACACATCAATGCCCATTAGTATTTGAGCCATTGACATAATTTTGGTTTCCATAAAACTCAAGCCTACTTCATAGTAGACCCCTAAATTAATTCCAACTACCATGAAGAATGGCATGGACCAAAATTTCACTAGTACACTAGAGAGTTTGACCCATTGAGTCATAAGTTCGATCCTCTATTCCCTTTCATTGAAAAGTGGAATCCATTTCTTGAGATACAACATGGAAGATCCCCATTTCCACACTAAACCAATGAATTTTCTTACATCTATCTTCCCTTTTAAGGTGGACCACAAACATCCCTGTGTTATGATATACAATTCAAGCTCATACCCTAGCACTAATCTTTATTGAATCCTCAACAACTCCTTCATATTCTTAACTATGATCTTGTTAGAATAGTAGAGTCAAGCTAAACTAGTTAACCTATTTAAGAAACCAACAACATACCATAAAAGATAAGAACAGGAAAAGAAATGGACAAGAGAACACCGATATACGTGGTTCACCTTAATGGGTTACATCCACGGGAAGGTAGTCTTCTATTATCTCCAGAATGTCTTCTCCAATATTACAATAGAGCAAAGCACAAATACCCCAAAAAGTATAGATGATGTACAAGAGTGTCACAATAGTACCGTTACTACATCAAGAATACATGATATGTAGAGACTCACTTGACCCTATTATATACTAAGATATGAGGAGGAATTACTCTCACATATTGCATGTGGGATTATATAATTCTCCAAAATAACATCTCTTAATACAATACCATGGACAAATACTCTACACAAGTAAATACACCACCATATAACTGTGGGTTAAATGTATTACTCTTTTACATAAGATTGTATACAACTTTCAACATAATACAAAGACATTATTACCTTCCAAGAAATATAATATATTCCAACACTCCCCCTTAATAATGGCTGGGAGAAGGACCCACACTAAACTAAGGAATGAAGGAGTCATTATTGCTCCCCCTTGATGACAACTTCCAGAAGAACCAAAGCTGAAAAAGAAGAACACTTTGGCTACTGGAATTTGACGATGAACAAACACTTCTCACTGAATCATGAAAGTGCACACGAACCGGGTTGTACGATGAAAGACCCAACAATCAAATGCTGAGAACATGTGACGTAATCCAATCGCAAGATGCCCAAATCATCACAACCATACATGATAGCTGAAGAACTCTGATATAACATCCACACCAGTGTACAGATACCTTTTGACGATCGATACAACAAAACATGCGGCTAAGAACACCACAACAATGTACAAAAAAACCCAGATGGCCAATACAAATGCAGATAGCAGACATTCTTCCAATCAAGGTGCAATATAAATATCTGTAGAAGACCTCAAAGATCGAAGAAACAAGACCCCAATGGTCTATACATTGAAAATGATATCATACAGATGAACATCATGACTTTAACAGTAGAAGATGGTGCTTCATTACTTCCGGAATAAGGTGAAAGCCTAAACAAAGAACTTATCTGCACAAGAACTTTCAAGATTAAAGCATATAACGATCATAAAACAAAATTGCTCATACAGAAATGAAAATGCTTATATACCAAAGGTTAGCAAACATCATATAAATAATGGCAACATAATATGATCAAATAAAAGATTAAGTTGCTCATTAAGGAAAATGAAGTTACTTTTACACATTAAGTGTTAGCCACAATATATAAATAGTGAGCCAAATATTTCACTTAAATATATGAAAATTTAGTCATCAAGCAACTAATATGAAGCATAGGTGCATTTCTTATTAGTATGAGGTTAATATGCAAGAGATGAATGCCTTGAAAATGTCATGCTTCCATATAGGAACGTTAGAGACAAGTAGGAACAATATAACCTCTGCAATCATAAGAATAGAAATCTCATTGCAACAAGGACAAGGTGCTCATGATAAATAGTTCAAGATTTAAAGATTGGTCAAAGCCATATAAATATTGAGTAAAAGATGATCAAAATAAACATGACATGAGATATAGATAAATCAAAATGTTTAATATGATCAACATATAGTAAATTATGATCAACTCATGATATCACTTATAAAAAAATATGAAATGACAAGTCACTAATGGTCTTAATCATGGGTTCATTTCTTGTTAACACTATGTAAATATGCAAGAGATGAAATGTCCTGGAAATGTCAATGCTTCCGTATTGGAATGTTAAAGACAAATAGCACAGGAATTAAATACAATCTCTGCAATACATGAAAAAAAAACTATATCTCAACTAAATAACTTTTGACAAGCCAAAAAATATGATATCACATGGATTAAAAAAATGATTTTACTTAAGAATTTAATTAGCAAGAGCATATAATGATCATAAAGATATTACTTATAAAATGATGAAATTGCTTTACACAAAGTTCAGCAATAACATATAAATAAAGTAAATAATGATCACTATATAACACATATGAGATTGTTCTTATAAAATTGTTTTTATAAACAAAACAAAGAAAAGAACAAATTAATTATTAAGTATATTTAAAAAATATTAAGCATTAGATGATTTATAGCTATCATTATGACAAAATACTAGAGATCCATGTCCTTAAAAGATGCCAATATTTCCATATAGAAATGGGAGACAAATATATAACAAGAACAAGAAAAAATATCTTAATAAACATGATTAGAAGCAAAACCTAAATGCAAAAAATGAATAACAGAAAACTTAAATACTTTACCACACTGATATGAATTTGCAAAAAACACAATTAGAAAAACAGTCAAGGAAAGAGAAACTTTTACTTACAACCCTTTGAAAAAATGTGCCCAAGAAATCTCAATCTTTTGTTCTGGTCACGTAGGTGGATCTAGAATAGTTGTTCCAATTCCAAAAGCAGGTTATAATTAAAAATCCGGTAAGAAATGACCAAGTTACGGTCCTTTTTTATAACTGTCATTTTTATTATAAAAAAGAAGCCCAGAAATGCCCAATTTTCTGTTTTGGTCGCGTGGGTGGATCCATAATGGCAGTTCCAATTCCGAAAACATGTATATTAAAAAAACCGGTAAAAAATGACCAAGTTATGACCCTTTTGTATAACTGCCTTTTTTTTTAATTACCGAAAGAAAGCCCAAAATTATCCAGTTTTATGTTTTGGTTACGTTGGTGGATCCAGAATGACATTTCCAATTCCAAAAACAGGTTATAATAAAAATTCCGGTAAAAACTGACCAAGTTACGACCCTTTTTTATAACTACCGTTTTTATAATCGGAAGAAAGATCTCTTTGAGGAGAGCCCCGAAATCATGTAGATCTACAGAAAAAAACATCAAGAAACCCTTGAAAAAATTCTGCAAAAATCTTACACAACAAGTTAGGGTTAGGGTTAAAAAAATGCAGAAATATGTCCAGATCTGAAGAGAAGCCTAATGACTACCAGATAGAAAGTAAATCTACAACAAAATGACAATGCCCAAATGATAATGGTTATTGATTGAAAGCTATAGAAGGTACTATATCATAGCAACCTGCTCTGATACCATGTTAGAATAGTAGATTCAAGCTAACCTAGTTAACCTATCTAAGCAACCAACACCATATCATAAAAGATAAGAACAAGAAAAAAAAGGACAAGAGAACACCGATATACGTGGTTCACTCTAATGGGTTACATCCACGAGAAGGTAGTCTTCTATTATCTCCAGAGTGTCTTCTCCAATCTTACAAGATAGCAAAGCACAAATACCCCAAAGAATATAGATGATGTACAATAGTGTCACAATAGTACCACTACTACATCAAGAATACATAATATGCAGAGACTCACTTGACCCTATTATATGCTAAGAAACGAGGAGGAATTACTTTCACATAATGCATGTGGGATAATATAATTCTCAAAAATAACATCTCTTAATACAATACCATGGAAAAATACTCTACACAAGTAAATACACCACCATATAACTATGGGTTAAATGTATTACTCTTTTACAATAAGATTGTAGACAACTTTCGACATAATACAAAGAGATTATTACCTTCCAAGGAATATAATATATTCCAACGCTGATTACATCTGAGCAACTTGTGTCCTACGTTAGGATCTTTCTCGCTCAAGGACAACCTATCTCTTTTCCCGTGTGAGATCTCAAGCATCTGTGCCTTGTGGTCTCTCGTCATCTCTAACATTGGAGCACGTCATGATATTTTACATTACTAAACAAACTGCAACTCTGACTATGCTAGAACTTGTTACTCCCTCTTTCAAAGGGCCTCATTCTAGATCACACCAAGTCTTTCTTTGAAGTACTCGAACTCCACTTTGGCTAGAGGCTTGGTCAATACATCGAATATCTGCTCGTCCATTGCCACGTACTGGAGCTTCACTACTCCTCTCTACACCATATCCTTGATATAGTGGAACTTGATCTCGATGTGATTCAACTTGTCATGGAAAATCAGGTTCTTTGAAAACTTCATGCAACTCTAGTTGTCGCAAAAGATACAAGTTGCATTTATCTACATATCAAACACATTCGTTAGTAAATTTTGCGTCCATACTGCCTCATAACTAACCGATCAAGCGACAACATACTCTACCTCGGTTGCACTTAGCGCCACATAGGACTACTTCCTACTAAACTAGGAGATCATACTGGATCCCAAACTGAAGTAGAAAACCGAAGTGATCTTCCTATCAGTGGCACTACCTTCCCAATCCAAATCAACATAACCATGCAGGTTAATATTCTTATTCACATCATACTTGAGCCCATAATCCACTGTATCCTTCAGGTACCTGAATACATGTGTTGCAACAACCAGACAAACATGTCTTGAATCTATCAGGAACTGGCTCAGGGTGTTCACAGTAAAGAATACGTCCGATATCATATTTTTTAGGTACATCAATGAACCAATTATTTGATGATACATCCTGGAATCAACCAACTTTGATGAAGCATCACACAAAATCTTCAAGTACGATGCCATAGATGTGGCTATTGCCTTGTAGTCCAACATTCTGAATCTTTTTAGAATTGCTATTGCATATTTTCCTTCACCAAGGAATATTCCATCCGCATTCTGCCACACCTCCATGCCTAAGAAGTAGTTCATCATCGCTAGGTCTTCATGTCGAACTTAGTGACAAGTTTCCTCTTTGCATCTACAATGAGTTCGTCCACTCCTTTCAGGAATAGGTCATCCACATATAGCAGGAGCATCATCGGTCTTTCATCTTTAACCTTGATGCAAAGGTTGGAATCCACTTTACTCTTAGTAAATCCTCAGCTCATTAGGAAGTTATCCATCATTCCATACCATGTCCTAGGTGCTTGTTTCAATCCAGAGAAGGAATTATTCAATTTGCACACATGTGTCTCAAATCCCAATGGTTGTTCTATGTACACTTCCTCTTCGACTACACCATTCAATAATGTTGTCTTGATGTCCATTTGTTGTATCTTCCATTTCATTACTGCAACCAACACAAGTATGGTTCCAATGGAACTGTACCACTCCATGGGTGCAAATGTCTCCTCGTATTCTATGCCTTCTTTCTGTGAGAAGCCTCACACCACAAATATTGCCTTTTGTTTCTTGATGCTACCATCTGCAGCATGCCTAATATTATATATCCACTTTGAAGTCACGACAGGATTCCTTCCGTTCTCAAAACTATCTCCCATACATCATTATTCATAATCAATTGTCACTCCTCGATCATTCCATCCTTCCATTCTTTCTTTTATACAACCTCTTCATAGTTGGAATGTTCCTTGTTAATGATGTCACATAGCAGGGCCACATAACCATTTTAATTTTTTGGTCTTTTCCTTTCTCTTTGAATCCCATATGGAGCACCATTCGTTTATGCTTCTTGTATGAGTTCCTGTGACATGTTGGTTTTCTCTTGTGGGAGTCCTTCTCATGAAGTGTCTCTACAGGATCCCATGGTTCTTCCATGTCATGATCTTCATGGACTTCTAGAATTGCTTCTACAATTTCCGTACCTAGGACTCCCATTCCTTTAGGTTCCTGGACCTCTTCAATAGGTAGCTTCTTGGATCTGGAGTATGCCGAGTCTTCATCGAATGTTACATATCTACTGATGTTGATATTCTTGAATCTTGGGAAGTATATTTTATAGGAATTTGAGGTATCACTCTATCCTACAAATATTCCCTTCTTCCCTGAAGGATCAAGCTTAGTCCTCTTCTCCTTTGGGATGTGTATGTATACAGAGTAGCCAAATATCCTGAGATGGCTTAATTCTGGCGTCTCTTCTAAGAAATCCTCTTCAAGAGTTTTATTGTTGAGTACTCAATGAGGAGTATGGTTATGTACATACACATCTATCCTTTCCTCTTCTTCCCAAAGGTGCATTGGAAGATCCTGGTTATATGGAATTGATTTTGCTACTTCCATTATAGTTTTGTTCTTCCGTTCCACAACTCCATTCTACTGAGGATTGTATGGAGTTCTCAACTCCCTCTTAATCCCAGACTCTTTGCAGAGTCCCTTGAATTATTTCAAGATGAACTCCCTGCCATTATCTGATCACAGAGTCTTGATCTCTCTTTTAGTGTGGTTCTCGACAAGTGATTTAAACTCCTTGAACTTACTGAATGCTTCAATTTTCCCTTTCAAGAAATATATCCAAGTCTTACATGAGAAATCATCTGTAAAGGAAACATAGTACACATACCCTCTTAATGAGCTGGAAGACATGGGAATGCATACATATGAGTGTACTATCTCCAATATTCCTTCAGATTTACTTTCACTACTAAGAAATGTCTTCTTTACATTCTTTCCTTACACACATTTATTGCAAACGTCTTCATGCTTTTCCTGGATTTCTGGAAGTCCTAAGACTTCCTTTCTTGCAATCGACAATGCTATGTATTATAATTTGAATTCCATTTATATATTCAAGCATATAGTTCTAATAATGTTTGCAGTAAATGGAGAATGAAGATACAAACTGAACAAAACAAACCACATAGGAAATGGATGAGTATTGCTCATGAATTTACAATATCATTCACAATAATAAAATACAGTGTTACAATAGTTTACATAGGAAAACAATTTGAATGCATTAGGTAGCAATTCGAATCTATCCACTAGATTTGACTTTATCTAACTAACCATCTAACTCATGGTATCTATATCAATATTGGAGTCCAATAGATCAATTCCCAGATGTCCAAAAATTCAATCAATCAGTGATAGCTAGTTAACTCAGTTCAACTGAGTGTGGCAGGTGGGAAAAGGTGCCTACTCCACATGCAACCATGCATTATCCATCCATAGCTAGCACTAGGACTGATTGTGAACTAACTGAAATTAACTGGGGGCTAACTAGGAACGACTAGTACTAACTCCAACTAACAAAAGTAGGTTGGTGTTGGGACTCCTAGTGACTCCTAACATGTAGGGATTGGTCTACGAGGCACCCAAACTGATTCATGCACATGCAGTAAGTGAAATTTAACCTCTAGCATTGTTCTCCACACTCTAGTGACTGGTACATATGGCCCCATTAGTCAAA
>LPNX010412715.1:112825-162823 GCA_001517045.1 Pseudotsuga menziesii | reverse complement strand
TCTATCTTGTATGCATCTTGTCCACTTCCTTTTATGGTGTATTGATAATCATCCCCAAGTTTCACTTTGTGAGGTGACTCATGCTCAGACATATTGAAAAATGATTCTTTGTATCCTGTCATATGTTTATATGCCCCACTATCCACAAGCCAATCATCGCTTCCATGTGAGATAGTGCCTGTGAGTGCTGAGATTAGCACATACTCTTCATCTGAATCATCCTTCTCTCTTTGAAATCTTTTGTTTTTCAGTTCATTTTATTCGTTGGGATGAGCATGATGTCTCTTATTATTTTCATTGAAAGAGTCTTTGCTCTTGGGACAATATCTTGTAAAGTGTCCCATTTGATGAAAAGTGTAACATTGAATGTTGGAAGGATCTCTTCTGAACTTCATTTGTTTCTTGTCATTCTTTGTGTTGTGATGGTGGTTCCTTATTTTTGATAGTTTCTTCTGGTTTGAACTACGAGAGATTTATCTTCATTTGCTACCATATTATCTTCTATTCTTATGAGTCGAGCTTCTTCTTGTATGATATATTCACAGAGTCTGCTGAAAGATATCAACTTCCTTCTTGCACAAATTCCTTGAATGAATGAGTTCCATAATCTTGGGAGGCAATTCAAGGTAGTCATCACAATCTCTCCTTCTTCTACATTCTCTTCAACTGCTTCAAGTTGTTCCTTGATTTTAGAAACCCTTGTGA
The DNA here is from genome assembly GCA_001517045.1 of Pseudotsuga menziesii. Lineage (NCBI taxonomy): Eukaryota > Viridiplantae > Streptophyta > Pinopsida > Pinales > Pinaceae > Pseudotsuga > Pseudotsuga menziesii. Next base: position 162,118 of record LPNX010412715.1, on the reverse strand, counting down.
AGTAGGATTGTATAGTATTTGAGTTCCATATCTTCACATTCTTCAATTGATTCCTCAATTTCATATTTCGATTGATGTTCTTTCCTTCAAACATCTTTGTGAAAGAATCAAATACTTCCTTCGGTGTCTTAAAGAATGACATATGGGGGATGAGATGATCCTTAATAGAATATGAAATAGTTCTCTTGGCCTTAACCAAGTTCTTCTTATGAGAATCCTTAGCCTCATCTCCCTCTGCCTCTGGAACTCCTTCCCTGACACAAGAAAATTTGAACCCAAAATTTGACGAGCAAATCTGATGAAATCCAACGGAATTGATTGTGTTGTCGGATTTCACCTTTAAAAGTATGAATTTTGATCAATTTTTTTAATTGATACATGGAATTGGTAGATATCCGATGATCGTCGTATATCTGATGACTCCCATCGGTTATCCGATGGCATCCGTCATATATCCGACATATCCATGAATAGTGATGATAACAATTATGACGGGGATGGTGATGTCGGTGATGATGATGATGATGATGATGATGATGATGATGATGATGACGATATTACATCCCTTAAATTTCCTTGCAATATGTTCCTTGAAAAAAATCTTCCTTCATTACTTATGCTAACCATACCAAAGTAATATTTTATTAAGAAAGTTAAAAGATGCAAATCTTAACATGAAACTTATTCATAAACATAAGATGAATTTATTTATATCATCACTACATTAATAATTATTTAAATTCACAAAATCATAAAATATGGATTTTTAATGAATGTAAAAGAACGGTTACTCCAATTTATTCTATAAATGGCAGTAGATGGTAGTGGTTATAAGACAGAGAGATTGTATGACAAGGTTTACAGAATTTAGATTCGAAGTATTAGATGTTTTAGGGGTTAATGGTTAAATGGATTAATGGGTTTAGGTTCTATATGGACTAAAGCATTTAAAGGTTAGGAATTAAAGGTGTTATGACATATATAGCTCGGAGGTTATAAGTGTTAAGGACTATAGTGTTAAATGTTATAGGGATTAACAGTTATATGGGACATAGGGATTAAGGGATGATGAGGAATAAAATTTTCAAAATTAATGGTTATAATGGCTATTACTTATTCGGGGTTATAGCTTTAGAGTTGAAGTATTTGATGTTATAGAGGTTAAGATTTAAATGGATTAACAAGTCTAGGTGTTATGGACTAAAGGATATATGGGTTATCAATCATAGGTATTATGGCATACATAACTTGGAGGTTATAATTATTAAGGTCTATATTAATGCTAAGGGTTATAGGGATTAAGGGTTATGGGGATTAAGCAATTATAAGGGTTATAACTTATCAACATTAAGGGTTATACTATTTATTTATTATATTAAGGGTTATAGTGATTAGGGGTGATAAAACGCAATGGATTAGATATTATGGGTTAGATGTGAGGGATTATAGTGTTTATGTGTTATATTGTTATCGAATAAGGGATTATAATGAGTAAGGGCCATATGTTAAATGTGTGAAGGCTATATGTGTATTCATTTTTAGATGTTATAAGTGTCAGCAACTAAGGGTTAACATTAAAAGTTATAGGTGGTAGGGGTTATGTATTCATGGTCATAAGTGTCAAATTTTGTAGGGATTTGAGGTTAAGTTAAGGGTTAATGGTAAGGGGTTATAGATGATAATGGTTATATGGATTAGGTGTTAGTAATTAGATATAGGATTATTCATGATAATGGTTTTGGATATATTTGTTAGGTGTTAGGAGTGATAAAGTTTAAGGAGAAAGGGTTATTCATTATAGTGATTATGGTAATGCAGGTTGGGTATTGATGTTAGAGTTATCGAATTATATGTGCTAGGGTTACTATATTATATAGCATAAGCAGGATATGTTATAGAGTGAAGTGATAATGTGTTTGTACTTGGAGTATATAAATCCGGGGTTAGGAATAAAGGGTTATTGTGGCTCAGATATAGGGGTTTTGAGGGTTATACATTATAGGGTTGACAGGTTGTAGGTGTTAATTATTATATTATGGGTTATAGGTGATATATGTTATAAGAATTAGATATTAGTTGTTATATGGTTTATGTTAGGAGTACTTGGGTTGTGCATGATAATGGTTATAAGAGTTAGCAGTTATAGGGTAAAATGGATTAGGGAAAACATGGGTTAGTGATCTTATGTGTTAAGAGTCATATGTGACAATGGTTGTAGGGTTTAGGTTTTTTATCCCATAAGTGTTACAATTTATAGGGGTTATGCTTTAAGAGTTAGAGGCTTTAAGGCTTACAGTTAAGTAGTGATAAGCTTTAAAAATTATATGTATTAGGGGTCATAGGTGTTTATAGAAGTTATATTAGAGGTTATAATTGTTAGAGGATAACATATGATTTAAAGATTAGAAATTACATGAAAACTATGTGAGTTAGGTGTTAGTGATTATAATAATTTGATTGTTAATTACAGTGGTTAAATTTATAGCATTAGATGTAAGGGAATATAAATGGTAAGGGTTGATATGTGAAAGGGGTAAATGTTATATTTGATGATGATAAAGGTTATATGCGTAAAGGTTATCCGAAGACATCCATCGGATATTTGACATATCCATAATATTCATTATCTACAACAAATTTTAGGTGATTTCTTTTTGTTTCCGACTTTAGGGTTTGTAGATCATTGAAGGAATTGTTAGTAAATTAAGTCTAGTTATTTGGCATAGTTTCCAAATATAAATATGACCACAATTTTAGAAACATAGGCCAAAGATACCATTTGCAAGGTTTGCATTGTTGTTAAATACCCCATGCATTTCCCATGAGTCTTAGTAGTAAATGTTATGGCTCAACGCCTTCGATTTCAACCTCTACCTATGGAATGATGACATTTTTGTTTCTGATGATAAAAACAATGATAATTTAATGATGATCATATCTATGATGACGATGATGGAAATAATGACAACAACGATGGGGGTGATTCAAACAACGATGATGCTGATGATTTTGTTATCGACATCATCATCATTGTGAATAACGATGATGACGATGATTACTGATGATGAGCATGATGTTATTGATGAAGAAGAAGAAGAAGATGATGATGATGATGACAATGATGACAATAATTATTGTGATGATGACAATGATGATAATGTTGACGATGGTTATTGTTATAGCCTATTTTTGTTTCTCATTTTAAAGCATTTGCTTGTTTTTAAAGTATGGTCTTTCTTTTATTTTAAAGTTTTGACTTTATTTTCTTTTAGATTTTTCTTTGATTTCAGGCTTATACTTATAATTGATTTAATAGGTTTTCTTTCAATTTTGGTTTTACTTAGTGAATTTCATGGTTTTTAGGGGCTTGTAGAATGTATATATAACTTAAAGGTTCTGAAAAATATCATAAAGTTTTATTCCAAACTATTAACTAAAGTTTAACCCCTTGCTGTGAGTTTTGCTTAAAAAATTGTTAAAACAGATATTCTTGTAGCGCAAGCTCAAAAAAGATAAACAAGGGCGCTACAAGAAAATAGTGCCATTTGAAAAGTCATGATTTTGGCTCGTAATTTTCAAAATTCACGCATAGGAGAAGTCCTTCACACTTGTCGGCGAGTTTGATACATGTTTCAGCCACAATAATCATTGTGACAAGTGTTGTGAGATCAGGCAAAGAATCATTTGGGTGAGTTATGGTTGTCCGGAGGTTAGAAGATACATAAGAGTGGAATGATAATTATTATGCACGATGAGGAAAATTCGCCATCAGCTACGCATTTCCTGAATGCATGAAGATCATAGAAGCCGTTTGAAGACCTGGCATTTTGTGATTGAAGATTGAAGAAGGTCGACTATTTAGGGTTTACAGGGTAACTGTTTAGCATTGTTGTGGCAGCCAGAGATAGACTTGAGAAGGAAATTGGACACCTGGGAAGACAGGAAAGCAGATTTCTTGCAACCAAATCCATTATTCAGACAGGTATGAAGCAAATTATTGACATGTTCCATGAGTTCGAGTTCACATTGATAGAGGATTAGTTATTGAGATTAACTAAGAATGTCAGTTCATAAACTCAATTTTTGCTTAATGTCAAATATTTTCTGTCAGTAGGGTCGAAATACTTATCAGTTTGAGAAGTGAAATTCATGTCAAAGGTTTAATTTTCTTAGCATATGATTCACTGTTAAATTTACAAATATTCGAATAGTGTTAAACTCTTGACTGAAGGAAGCACGTTTAAGAGTAGTCATCCATAAAGAAGAGGAGTGGGAAAACAAATAGGGCTAAACCCTCAGATATGTCTTGGGTTCAATATTTCCCTGATTGTGCAAGGTTATATTCAGAGGAAGGATGGCTGAACTATTTTGAGAAGATTGATGGATATCACACAGAGGTTTCATATAAATTTTCTCAGGGATTGGAAAATGACATAGTTACTTTTAACACCCTAAAGATTGAGCTGACTAGAGAGCTAATAGCAGAGGCTACAGGCATTCCTAATGAAGGCGAATATTGGTTCAAGAAGGTACCATTTACATTTAATTCACATAATTAATTGCTACCAAATGTTTTTGCAGAATGGGGTAAAGGAGTGCACATACAAAAGTTCAAGATAGAGTGGAGAGAACCAATTAAAATTCTGCAAAGCTATGTAACTTATGAAGGGAGATATGCATTTGTGTTTAAATACCATTTCAAGTTTCTGTAGCATCTAAATCATGAAGCAAAGATGAACCTTTCTTTATTTTTCCTAACGAGTCTGCAAAAGGTGTCCAACAGAGTAAAAGAGCATCAAGATCATACTCAACATTCCATATTTCATCATGGTCTGATAAAGTTAATCATAAGTACAGTGCTCCAAAAGAAGGAAAAGAGATGGGACTATTTTCTATTCTGGTCTGGGTTTCAATCTGAGAAAGAAGACCAATCAAATAAAAGGCAGTTGAACAAAGGACAAAATTTAGTCAAGAAATTGAAGAAAAAGGTCATAGTTGAGATAGAAGAAGATAATGTGCAAGGAAATTCTGTGACACAAAGTAATGAAAAGTTTGAAAATGAATAGCATAATAAAGTTGATGAAGATGAAATATCAAAGGGTCAAATGCAGGATTTAGATAATGTAGAAGATAGCCTTCATGAAAAAGTAAATCATGGAGTAGATGAAAGTTTGTTAGAACAGGAACAAGTCCCTACAGGAGTACAGTCAGAAGGTAAGAAAATCCCATTGATTGATGAAGCTAGGGCTGATAGTGTACAAGATTTATAGGAATAGTCTAAAAAAAGTTGATGTCAAAAAGAATCAAAAGAAAGGTGTTTCAACTAGCATCCATAAAAAAACAAGGAAAAACTTTGAGCATGCTGGGAGAGTTTGGGGTAGGTTGGAGACCTAAGACCAGACCCAAGAATAAATTGAGATTGAACATGAAAAATTTGCTAAACCCTAAGTTAGCTCAGAATAAAATCATAGTGATAGAAGACTCTTCATCCCAAGAAGAGTTAGAAGAGGATGAAGGTTTAGATGTAAAAGAGATGATAGGTAAGAAACATGTTATTTCAAAGGATAAGTCAGCCTTAACTAAAACTAAAATCTTAGAGATTTTAAAAGAGGTTTGAAGGAAAGTAATTTTAGACCATCATCAGGATGGTTTAATGAAACAACACTCAGTCATGGCAAGTTTTTGTGCAGAGGAAGAAAAGATTGTGGAACCATTAGTTCAATGCAGTTTTGAATTTAATGAGTCTCCAGGGGCTCCTGTAGCTATGGAAAAGCAACAAGAGGAGGATGAGGAGATCTTTAAGAAATTGAAAATTCCTTGGATGCTAGAAGGAATGCATTCAGCCTCAGAAGGACAATGTATTGATTCAAAGAATGAGAACTTATAGAGAAGCATCAAACAGTATAAGTATCAGATAGAATACCTGCATGAAACAAATGAGGGGCTAGTAGTTGCTAACAGAAGCTTAAGAGAGTATTTAGAAGAGGTCAACAACCATTACTAAGAGTTAATTGTAGTCTCCAAGGAAGTTTTGAAGAGAAAAAGACAGACACAAAGTCTGTCTGCAGAATTGAAGCAGACTGTTCAAGACATAACACAACAAAATTAGGAGCTTTCAAAAAGAGTCGAAGACCTAGAAGCTGACCATCAGAAAACAATGAGAAAGACTCAAGCATTGGAAGGGATAGCTCTTTTGGCAGAGGCTGCTAAAGATTTGTAAAATGCTTTAAATGATAAATGTTATTAGTTAATTTTTGTAAAGAAGTTGGTTTAGTATGACTGACTTTATTTTGTTAAGTAATTCGGTGGTATGACCTAAAAAACAATTTTTCAGTTATGTAACTGTTTTTGGGTAACTAAGATAAAAGTAAGATTGTAGAATGATGGCATGTTCGAATTTTTGTACAAGGGGAGGCTTTTAGCTACTATACAGAGATAAGTTTCAGAAACTCTTATGTATTTTGAATTACTGATTATGGTATATATGCAATCTATAGGCCCTGTTTATCTTATCTGCTGGTTTCATTTCTGATTAGTTTAATCACTCAGTTTATAAATTCATTTCTTGTTTAATGTTATTTCTCATGAAATGCTTGTGAGCTGTGGATGAAATTCAGTAATGTGCTTATGTTATTTTGGTTTATGCTTCATATATGATACATCTCAGTATTTCATTGTTGCATGATTTAGTGTTTGTCTTAGCCTTATGATTTTTTACCCTCTTGTTTACAAACTGCACAACCAAAATCCCTAAAAAACTTGTTTTACTTATGTTTATTTATTGAGATTGTGTTGGCTTGTTCTTTAGTAGTATGAGAACAATTTATGGCACTAACAGTTATGATGGTTATGATGATAATAATCATTTGGACCAATGTTGTTAGTGTCATCATCAATGCATTTTGTTTTTTTTTATCAAAATTTATTTAAAACAAAACTTTTAAAATAAATAATCATTAATAAATAAATAAACAATACATAAAAAATTAAATAATAAACAAATAACATAAATATAAAATAAATAAATAAACAATACATTTAAAAATTAAATAATAAACAAATTACATAAAAGAATAACACATTTAAAACCAAACTAGTTCACTTACCTCCCCTCCTGCGCATGAAGATAAACATTCCAATTCTTACCTCACCCATGAACCAATCCTAGAGGTCACATATCATGAGGTTTCAAAGTAGGTCACAGAGGTTGCAGAGCAGGTCGAGATTGGAAGCGAAGGTCTAGGTCCTAGAGGTTGTAGAGGAGGGCAATGTTGCGGAGGAAGTGAAGGTCACCGAGCATAGCCACAGAGGAACCAATGCCTCCCAAATTGGTAAGCCCCCTTCCATTTAACCTTGTATTTCTTAGTAAATTTCAAAGGGTTTGTTGAAATTTTCCATTTACCCTCAGATTCCTTGGTTTATAAAACAAATTTGATGCCATAACCCAAATTTTATGCCATAACCTGAATTTTATTTAGGTTGAATCCGTTAATGGGAGAGGCAATGAAACATTTGTAGGGCCTAATACACCCCATTAATCATGAGCACATTGTGCATTTCCATTATACAAGAATTTATGTTGCACCTAGGATTGTTATGTATTCTGGTAGTCAATATTTTCAAATAGAAATATGCAATTGCTAAGTTTGGTATGTTGCATTCATACTTGGAATGTTTTCATCCTGGATAAGACCTTGAAATGACCATGGAACCCTCAAGAAAATTCTTTGAGGGTAAGAATAGGATTGTCTCTTAGACCTCTGTGTATTGGAGAGTTCAGAGAATAACAAGAATAGGATTGGTTTTTCTCCAAGACATAATAGTGATCAGTATGATGTTGATTGGATATATCTAGTCATGTCGATGAGGTTGGGACTCAGGAGAAGCCAAGACTCTATCATAAAAAGGAAGGTGCTAAGGCCTAAGGAGAATACACATGGGTAAAATGGTGGGGTGGGAGTGAATTGACTCGAGGTTTATTCTAGGGTTAGCAAGCTTCTTGATTGTAGGCAATATCAAAGACTGTATTCATAGCTTAAATAACCAAATGTTGATTCGTTCATATGTACAAAATAACTAGATTCAATAACCTCTAGGAATGGCCTGTGCAATGCAATACATTGTCCAAGGCACAATCGTAAGAGTAGTATTTGTTCGTTTCCAAGACTGACAGTGACCATTATGAGCGCAATCATAATGGTAAGAGTAAGATTGATTATTTTCCAATACATACCAACTATATGTGTGATGTTTATCGGAGATATCTAGTCATGTCGATGAGGCTGGAAGGTGGGAAAAGCCAAGAATCATCACAAAAAATCAAATGGAGATGAAAAAAACTAGATAAGGGTTTTGTAGTTTTTATGTCCTCATTTTATGGACATTCATGAGTGCCAATTTCTTTTCTAAAATTTAACCATGTAATTGTCCTACATTTACTCTAATTATTTTGACATATTCTTACTTTGATAAGTGAATTATTAGCAATGCTCAATGTAAAGATAATATTTTATTTTACTGCCATTCATGAAAATGAACCATGGTAGCTTCAATTATGATAACTATCCCTACTGTGAATCTCCATTTGATCACTAATTAAAATGTCCATGCATAAGATATTTTATTGACCCTCTAATAAATTGTATGCCTTGATGTCCAAAAGTTTTAACCACATGTCTTTGTATACCGTTAGGTCTGAAACAATTTTTTGGTGGAGGGCGTGAGCCCTAGGATATGATCGTAAACTTATGGCGATCAACCAATTTTTTTTAGATTTGATTTGAGTATTTCTTTGAGTTCATAGCTGTTGAGATTTGCTCTATGTACAATAAATCTGATCCAGTTTAGTGAGACTTATTTTGACTTGTTTTCTTTTATACCGAGACCTGATTGAGGTTTTTTCCTTTGTTTTAAGTCTCATCGTCTTTTTCTGGTTTCTTTGTTTTATTATTTAGTGTACTAAGTTTATTGACCAGACCTCTTGTTTGACACTTCTATTGCTAAATAAACAATTTGTTTATTCTATTTTTTGATTACGTGCTAATGAAGATTACTTTAACCCAATGACCTAACTAGTATTGTTAAAGTACTAAAGGTTACTTTAACACAATGACCTAACTGGTAGTGTAAGAAGGGAAAGTTGAAAGAGATGAAAATTATGTTTTATTACTGTTTAGTTTCAGTACTTGCTTATTAAATGAAAATTTTGAATTAAAGTATATTGAATATTTATTATTCTGCATAAAACCATAACTCTATCGAAAAATTAACATATATGACTTGTGGTTCATCTATAAATCCATCGATCATAACACATGTCCTAGTGAAGGAAATTTCCATGATTAACATATGGGATAGATGTTGAGATTTAGGTCACTAAGGATGTTCCTCCAGGACTATGGTAAGCTTCAAACCTAAAAACTAGGGTTCTAAGATAACAACATTGTTTCTATGGCTGGTTAACTATGCATAGGGCCTCAGAGCATGGCATAATACTCCTAAAAGAGTTTTCAACCAATGAATGTCATTTGGGACCCATGGGATTCTTTTAATTCTAATTTCATTTGTTAGGGATAGTATAGATGCTTCGTTTCTCCTTGGGGTAGTATAGATGGTTTGTTTCTCCTACATGGTAAATTGCTGGATAATAGTTTCTCCTTGGGGTTTATTCTCTTTTTAAAAGGTGGAGTTTCCACATTCTACTACATTTCTAGTTCTTTGTTACATGTCTTAAGTTTATCTTTTTGCTATTGGTAGGTCCATTTGGAAAACATGCAAGTGATGCAAATATCTCAAGTTAAGTGCTAGTAAAGGTCGAGTTGCTCCTTGGTGGATGAGAATAACAAAAAATAATAGTACCATATGCTCATGTTACTCATTGCTTTCAATTTCAATATAAAACCAAGATTTATTGCTGCATCATTTGAATCAAATCAATTATAAACCCATGATACATTCCCTTTGGATGGTATCATTAACCCTAAAATATGATACATGCCAAATTCTAATGTTTTATGCACCGAGGTAGGGTTTTATAACCCTAGAGAGAGTTTGGGACCAAAATTTGATGGCTTGGGTCCTAAATGAAATACTTATATGACACGCAAGCCGTGAACTAGGCTCCAGACCACAAGATAGACCCTCCAGTGAAAAGTGTGTCTTGATAGTGGGATCTAGACTCATTCTAAGATTTGGCACACCAAAGAAAGGCCTCCTCACCCAAGACATATTTGAGGCCAAATTTCAATTGTTTAGGCCCTAAAATAACTACTTCTTATTCACATGATAGATGAATGAAGACTTGGACCACAATACAAGCCCACCATAAGGAATATTTGGCATGTGAGTGGGATGTGAGACTAATTTGGAGATTTGGTAAACTAGGGAAGGTTCTTATTTATCCAAACATTATTTGACCTTCCATCACTTTGGAAGATCAAATTAAAGGTAGTTACAAGGAACTATTGAATATAACATGTAGTTACAGGGAGCTATTGCATATATTTGACCTTATTTGACCTTATTTGACCTTATTTGACCTTATTTGACCTTATTTGACCTTCCATCTCTTTGGTAAGTCAAATAAGAGGTAGTTACAAGGAACTATTGCATGGATTCATGGATGCATGGTTACCCCACATTGTCATGATTTTATATAAAATTGGAATCCAATATGATAGTTTAGATGTTATATTTCTCATACTCTAGATATCAAGTGTGCTTGACAGACTCAACCCTTAATTATACTCCAAATTGTGTGCCAACAATTATGGACATTAATGTATGATATTTGTTTGTGTTAAGTTTTAATGGTTATACAATATCTAATAACATTTAGCATCATAACCATATATAAAAGGATTACTGAAATAAATACAAGCACAACCACACAAAAGAACACGGAGATTTATCCTGGGAAAATGTCATGGGGAAGAAAACCCAACAAAACTTCCCCTATATAGATGTATCAAAAAATACAAATACAAAAACCCAAACATGTTATCCTTATCCTTGCAGACATCTCTCTCTCTCTCTCTCTCTCTCTCTCTCTCTCTCTCTCTCTCTCCCTCTCTCTCCTATGCGATACACAAGTGAGTGTATGTGTGTGTTCAAATGAGGAACACACCTCCTCTATTTATACTCTTTATTCCACTTGAATTTTCCCCCTAACAAGTTGGCCCCAACAAAATTACTAGGCCAACTTCACTTAAGAAGTCACAAAATAATATTATATTATATTCAAGAGGGTTCTATTGACCCGACTTACAATAGAGGTTTTAGCTCATGACTCCATGATGACCAAATACAATAGTAACATACCAACAGAGGAATAAAACATATCCTATAGGTTATATCAATAAAATAAATTTAGAATATTCTTTGAAGTTACAATATTTCAACACTCCCCCTTAATGAGAAGCATTTCTACTGACAACAACATCATCATTTGTAGGAGCAAGGATAGAGAGAACATCTGCAACAACATCAAGGTGATACATCTATAATTCATTGGAAGTTTTCAACAATCATCAGCAAATGGAACAGTTATTGAACATATTCAACATCTTCAGCATTGGAACAGTTATTGAACATATTCAACATCTTCAGCATTGGAACATCATCTTCGACAACACTGAGTCTTCATATTTGATCTTCATCTTCTGTAGAACTCGATCACTCGATCCTCTGCAGCACTAAATCACTCAATCACTCTGCAACACTTGATCACTCAATCCTTTGCAACACTTGATCGCTCGATCCTTTGTATCAGTCGATGACATGATCCTCTGCAACACTCGATCACTCGATCCTATGCATCACTCGATCACTAGATATTTTGTAGCACTTGATCTCTCGATCAATAACATCATCTACAACCATACTTGATCTTTTAACCAACAACATCATCTGCAACCATACTTGATATTCTGATCAACACCACCATCATCAATAACAAAATAACGTGCAACACACATGATCCAATTACGCGATGATCAATCCCTATCACTTCAGGACATAAGTCCAAGGACGATGCAATCCTACAACCTTCTTAGGGACCGAATTTTATGTATTCAATTATGGTATAATCAGTTCCTATCACTTTAGGACATAAGTCTAAGGACGATGCAATCCTACAACCTTCTTAGAGACCGAAGTCAAGGATTCAATTACGGGATGATTGGTCCCTATTACTTTAGAACATAAGTCCAAGCACAATGCAATCCTACAACCTTCTCGGAGACCGAAGTCTATGGATTCAATTACAGGATGATCGGTCCCTATCACTTTAGGAAATAAGTGCAAGGACGATGCAATCCTACAAACTTCTCGGAGATAGAAGTCTATGGACCCAATTATGAGATAATCAATCCCTATAAATTTAGGACATAAGTCCAAGGATGATGCACTCCTCTCGCAACACAGAGACAAAGGTCTGAATATCAATTTAGGACTAATGTCCAGGGATGATAAAATCCCACTACAACATATTCGGCCTAATATTCCATTTCGAGGAGGTTCCACATCACCAACTTTCTCCCCATTTTAAAGGAGGGTCCATATCATCAACATGATCCCCTTTCTGAGGAGGGTCCATATGATCAACCTGCTCCCCCTTTCCAAGGAAATTTTGTAAAATCATCATCATTCTTCCTCTCTATGAGGAAATTCTTCTACATCATCATCATTGTTCCTCCCTACAAGGAAAGTATTCGGAATCATCATCATTGTTCCTTCTTACAAGGAATGTCTATACCATCATCATCAATTTTCCTCCTTACAAGGAACATATTTTCGTACTACACCAAGCTTGTAACGGAAGTTTTCAAACTTTACTTGAGACATAGGCTTCTTCAGTACCTTTCTCATCGGTACTCACATACTAGAGATTTATAGCTCCCTTCTATACCATATCATGGCAGATCCTAGGCAATAAAATACCCTTGAGGTGCTCTTCCTGTCTAAGGCACTTCCTTCCCAATATGCATCTATATAACCATACAATATGTAGTCATGATCTCCATCATAGTATAGAACAAATTCTATCATACCTTTTAGGTACCTCATCACATGCTTTGTAGCTATCAGGTGAACACATATAGGTTTAACTAGATACTGACTTAGGGTGTTCACAATAAAGCATATATCTGGCTTGGTATTCGTCAGATACATCAATGACCCAATAATATGTCTATATTGAGTCACATCCACTAACTCTAATGATTCATCAGATAACAACTTCAGGTTGGTATCCATGAGTGTGGCCATGGATTTACAATCCATCATATCAAGTCCTTTTAATATTTCCATGGAATACTTTCCCTAGCAATAGTTTGCAAAGCCACATTGCTTCACTACAGGATGAACATGCTGTAATGTACTCAGCCTCTTCATGAGATCATACCCGATCCCTAACATCATGAGGTTATCTTCCTGTCCTCAACACTTCCTCTTTTCATCTACAATGAGTTCATCCTGTTAGGTCATCGACATATCCGAGTCTTCTGCATTCAACCTTAAAGGTTTGAACCCACTTTACTCTTGGTAAATCCTTAGTTCATCAGGAAGCTGCCCATCCTGTCATTCCATGTTGAACTCATATATCTTCTACAGTCACTCCCACTGAAGCAGAGCATCATCCTCCCTCTTATTTTTGTACTCTATGTATTGAAACATTATGTACTAGAGTGACAGGTAGTATCCTTTGACGTTGTTCTTCTATGTATCCATCTCATGTCACTAGATACCAATACATTTTATCTTGAACTTTGTTGAAAAGTTCCTCTTGCACCCATTTGTGAGCTTTTTGTTTTCTATAGGCTTCCATATTTAACCTTATAGAAAAGGTTAAGATATTCATCACTCTAGGTGATCTTCAATATCCTTATGTAACTGGATGTGCTTATCTCTGGGTTCCTTCTGAGCTCATACAAAGCCTATTCTGGACATGTGGTTCTTTGGTCAATACATACTTCTACTTCACTAGAGAAGTGTGTATGGTTAATGGGGATGACATGCCATTGTCTACTCCCTCTTTCCGAAAGAAACCACGAATATTTCTTTGTATAATTTTTCTTGTAGATCCACATGGAAGACACTACATACTTCCCTTCAGGTCTCGGAACCACATCTATACATAATTCTCCATGATCAACTGGTATTCTTTGATCATAGTTTCTTCTATTTCTCCTTGGATACTTCTTCATAGCTGGAAGGGTCTGCATCAATGATGTTACTCAAATGTGCCACTAGAGTGTATCCCAGGCCTCTTACTCTAGTTGGAAGTCCCATCACACTTTTATTCATCTTAAATTATCTCTCATGCCCAAGGTGGTCTTCATATCTCTTGGTGGATCTAAAGCTATTTTGAATCTCTTTCTTCCATCACAGTGTCTCTGAACCTGGGAGCTTCAGGTTAATCATCATGTGTGTTTATTGGAGTGAATATTAAATTGTCCTCACTTGTGCTTCAAAACAAGTCTCATCCTTGTTTTCTTGTAGGTGATCTTTCCTGCAATTCAAATGCACCAGTTGCATGGTTAGAAACATTTCATACAAAAGATTTATAATGACAAATTCTTATAAAGATATAATCATGCAACTTTTTTAGTCAATACATCATTCATCCATAACCCATGATACACACTAAAACTTTCCAGATGCCTTCCATATCTACCATAACATTATTGATATTGTGCACTAATCCCAATATGTCAGCAAAGAGGTTTAATTCTAGATAAGTAACAATGGAGTGTTGTATAGCACTATAGAATACTTACCCATAACATGCATAATAGTAGTATATTGTTCATTAATGCAAACATTCTATCATGCATAATAAATTTCATAGACATGTACACAACTAAACAATGTCTTGTAGGAAACTAGATATATAGGAAAATACAATTCAAATACTTATCTTTGTTTGTTTGGTAGATTCCTTCTTGATCCTTATGTCCTGGAGCCTTCTATTGATTTTGGGAACATGTGTACTGGTTCTAAGTGTCACTAATTTCATTCTTTCTTATCCAAATACTGAAATGGATAAGAGTATGATCTTTGTCTTCACCAATAGAATTCATATTCCTCATCACTTGAGGAATCTTCAGTGGTGTGAGCATGACATCTTTTCTTATTTGACTTCTTCTTGAAGAAACCTCTATTTCTAGGACAATATTTAGAATAATGTCCTTTATCACCACAAGTGTAGTATCTAACTTTGGAAGGATTATTTTTTCCTTCTGTTGTGATGATGGTTCTCCTTCTCTCTAGAGTGAACTATGAAAGCTTGATATACAGTTGCTTCCATCTTCTCCTCTCTTTTTATGAATTGAGCTTCTTCTGGTGTGCATTCTTTCCATAGTCTGCTAAAAGAGATTGACTTATTTCTTGCACATAATCCTTGAATGAATGAGTCCCATGATATTGGGAGGCCATTCAAGGTGGTCATAAAAATATTGCTTTCTCTTTGATTTCTTCAAGTTGTTCTTTGATTTTAGAAAACCTTGTGAAGTGGGGTTGCATGGTCTCTTAGTTCTATATCTTCACATTCTTTAGTTGGTTCCTCAATTTCACCTTCTTATTGATATTCTTTCCTTTGTACCAAACATATCCTTGGGAGTATACAAGGATGATACATGTGAGATCCAATGTAGGAGAGACTAATCATCTTAACTTTGAATAAGTCCTTCTTGTGCTTTTTCTTCATCTCCCTCTATATGTGCAGCTTCTTCTTTGACATAGTTCTCTAGGTCATGCTTCTTTAGGTATGAGAAGCACTCTATAATCCCATGCTCAGAGGTTATCAGTTCCTTCAAGCTTGTTCTCAATCTTGGTACTGTTTGTCATCCTGATAAAAATGAGAACCTCAAATGGAAACAGAGATGATAGAACTTACCAATGAGATTGCTTAAACTTGATGCTTGGTTGAAAGCTTTTATGGAACACTACTTTTGGTGGACCTAGGGTTTGATAGAAAACCCTAATTTTTCAACTTAGGTATATTTTAGATATGATTGGATAGGAATATGTGCCTCCTCAAGGTGAGTTGAGTAGCATACTCATTTTCCCACAACTATGAATAGAACTGCAAAATATCTGATGCCCTAGTTTTCCCTGGCAGTATTGTTAGGTCAAAAATTAAAAATACACAGAATGAGAATATTCTTCCATAGAAATATGCCCCCTCCTAGGGTGAGTTTGATGGTCCTCCTTTTTCAACTGACTGATGGAGGGAAGTACCCGAAATAGAAAGCCCTAGTTTTTCTCTAGTTTCTTCTGCATAATTGACTGATCTTGTTTATGCTATAGATCCAAATTTTATGATCCTAAAGGCATGAAACTTTGTCATGTAGTATCCTCATAGGTTAGATAAGAAATTGTTTCACCAAGTGGGACTTATGTTAATTTTCCCAAGACGATTGATTTCATGACTGTTCAACATAGAGAACTTGTACGGACTACCACGTGTCATTGTTTAACCTTATGGGCATTAAACCTTTACCATAGAAACTAAAATCTATGCCCTATATTCAACATTTTTATAAATTTCATTTGTATCTTCCCACTATCTTCCTATCCCTATATATACCAGTTCTCCCTAGGTCACCTGTTTAAGGATGAATTTTGGGAGAAGCAGTAACCCTGAGTTGGAAGAATCATATCTCCTATATTATAGAGAATATGAGGTTGAAAATTTTACACAGGGAACAAAAAGATTTCATATTCGTCCTGTCAAAGTTTCAACTCCTGAGAATTCAAAAATATCAAGTTACAGAGAAAGTACCAACATGACTAGTTTTTGTCTTCTAGGTTTCCCACGCATGAAACCCTAATCTTCAGTAGATGTAGTTGTAGTAGTGTTTCAGCTGTACAAAGACTTATTTTAGGGTGGATCTGATACCATGTTAAGTTTTAATGGTTATAGAATATATAATAACATTTATCATGATAACCATATACAAAAGGATCACTGAAAGAAAGACAAGCACAACCACACAAAGGAACACATAGATTTATCATGGGAAACCCTCATAGGTAAGAAAACCCAAGAAAAATTCATCTATATAGATGTATCAAAATTACAAAGACAAAACCCCAAATGGGTTCTCCTTCTCCTTGCAGATCTCTCTCTCTCCTATGCGCTATACACAAGTGTGTGTGTGTTCAAATGAGGAACACACCTCCTCTATTTATAATCTTTCTTCCACTTGAATTTTTCCCCTAACAAGTCAGTCCCAACAAAATGACTGGGCCGACTTCACCTAGGAAGTCACAAAACAATATTATATTATATTCAGGAGGGTTCTATTGACCCGACGTACAACAAGGGTTTTATCTCATGTCTCTATGATGACCAAATACAATAGTAACATCCTGACAGAGGAATAAAACATCTCCCATAGGTTACATCAGTAAAATAAATTTAGAATATTCTTTGAATTTACAATATTACAACAGTTTGTTTAGCATCAAACCCATTACCATGGCTGATATACCTCATCATGACCTCATGAGCATGCCAAGGATACCACTAATGCATAATGACCTATTGAATACCTTGGATACTCATGGACATAAAACTTGGAAATGTGTCACAAACCGATGTTTGTGTATGTAGACTTAAATATCCTCCAAGAAAATTTGTGCCTTTGTGACAACTTCTACCACCTTCAAAAATTATGTGCACTAGTAAGGAAACAAAGCAATAAGATTATATAGGAGTTTATTGGAATAAAAATATTTCAACATCCTCTTAGGATTATTAATCATGGCTTGTCCAATTTGGTCATATGTATAAATTAGGAGTCATGCCTAAATCGGGAGTCCATCGAGTCTATTTTTAGTCACTAGCACCATTGGGTCCACTTGGCCTAATTGGGGCACATGTTTCAGTTACTAAAGTGTGGGGAACACTAATTGAGGCATACTTCCACTGATTGCACTTGCATGCATCAGTTTAAGATCCTCCTAGATCAATCCCTACAATTTAGGAGCCACTGGGAGTGTCGATACCAACCAAGGTCAGTTGAGTTGGGTTGGTGACTAGTCAAGCAAAGTTAAGAGTCAATTACATTTAGTTCTAGTCCTCTACATTCAGTTAGCGCTAGGTTTGCATGGCTGCATGCAGGAGGGGCACATTTCTCACCTACCACAGTCAGTTAGCCTTAGTAACCACTGAATGTAACACTTGAGTTGTGTTTTATAACTCCGATGATGATTTAGACAAGGTAAGTTAACCATTGAGTCCTTTGATAATGATTTAGACAAGGTCTTAGTTACCTACAGTCAAGTAGAGTCTAATCAATTTGAATTTCCTCATGTGGATTCAAATTGCTTGTGGCTATTTAGCCATTGTAATTCATTGTAATTATTATCTAATTACTCTTTGATTAATGAAAAGCATTCACAACTGCAAGTCATCTTTGCACTGTTTCATTCTTCAATAACTGAGTAAATAGATTGTCTCATACACCAATTTGGTGTCTCGCTTGGCGCTGACCTTAAAAACAGATTATTATTATTATTATTATTATAAATTGTGCAATCTATCATGTGAGTTGTGTGTTTGTCCACAGATCTATGTGCTCAATTTAATATGGTATCAAAGCCTCCGTAGACAAGGCACCTCTCCTCCTCAGATCTCCAGCTGGATCATTTTTTTTGAGCAATTTGCTCCATTCCTACTCTACACCAGAAGCAGAAGGTTTACCAATTAATACCCCAAGTTGAGGAATTGTTGATCAAGCTTGCTTGATCAATTATGCTGGGTGTGATGAAAACTTGAAATGTGTAGGTAGTCGACCTTACTTTGTAGGTTTGATTGTGTGATAGGTTATCATCTCTTCTCACAACATTTGCTACAATCAGCCCTTTCTTCTCATTGCATTCACTGCAGTAGCTCAGTCCTCCTTACTGCATCCAAACTGGTTCATTCAGTAGAGCCTCTCTCTCCCTTCAACTATCACCAATGGAAGGAAGACATGGAGGTACTGCTCCACACCAAGAAGCTCTTCAGACTCACAGAAGAAACAGAGGCAATGCCGATTTTAAATCATGACAAAGAAAAGTACTAGAATAGGCTTGATGAAGCTCATGGATACTTATTCTCCTTAGTTTCTTGAGATCTTCGATTCCACATCCAAGGATTGAAGACTCCCAAGGATATTTGGGACAAGATTGCCTCCTTATTTGATAAGCAAGATGAGATGAGGGTCTATCAGCTAGAAAATGATCTGATCACTCTTAATCCATTCAACTTCGAATCACTAAATGAATTCTTCACAAAGTTCAAGAACCTGATATATTAGTTGAAGCAATGCAAAGTGGAGAAGAACGAATATCAGCTCATCCTTGCCATTCTCACAAAGCTCAATGCAGAGTACTCAGTCTTTGTATCAGCCTTCCAAACAGTAAGGCTCACCACTCCAAATCGAAATATTCCCACTCTTGATGCCTTCATCCAGTGTCTCACTTCAGAGAATGATAAATTGATCCAAATGGGGATCATTTGATCTCCCAAATATCAAGCTTTGGTTGCAAGAGGAGATAAGGTAACGAATGAAAAAGGGAAGCAAAGAGATGAGTCTATTCTGAAGAAAGAGTAGTCAAAGGAGCCTTCAGGTTCGAAGAGAAGCAAGAAGAATGGAAAAAGAAGGGTCCTCTGCTCTTACTGTGGAAGGGGATTTCATTTAGAAAGCTCTTGTATGAGAAGACAACTTCATGAAATGGCTCTTCTTTTGAAGAAAGATAACATTTTCACACCTGCTAGCGCAAGGAAGGATGACTCTGAAGAAGAAGATGAAGAATACCAAAGGATAGGCCATGCACTGAAGGCTTGCTGCTCATCAGCACATGTCTTCCTCATTGATTCTGGACCTTCCAACCATATGGCTGCATCTCGAGAATCATTCTCTTCTTTTCAGTCCTTTGATGGTCCTAGTATTTAGATGGGAATTAACAGTAAAGTCCAAATAGAAGGGAAGGGATCTTTCAAGATTGAACATGGAAGGTTCAAAGATGTGTTATTTGTACCCTCCTTAGCTTCAAACTTGTTATTTTGCTATTAGATGACCCATACTGGATCTCCAAAGCGAGTGATATTTGGTCCTGACTAAATGGAGATCATAGATATCTCTACTGGGAAAATCATAGTGAAGGGTGTTGCAAATCATGCCTCAAAAGAATATGAGTTCTCACATTTCACGCCTCCTTCAGAACCAGTGCACTCTCAGTAGCCACTTGTAATGGAAGGTAAAATCATTTCATCTACTTCTTTTGTAGATTCTACCAGTACTACAGATCCATCTTTATCAGTTTATGAGATTGAGATTCAGGGTGATTCAGATATAGATTCAGTCTCTACTTCCAAACTAGAATCTAGGAAGATGACTGGAAACCTACTTGACACTCAGAAAGGAAAGACCCTTGCGCTATTCCATGCAATCTTACCTCCTTCAGAGAGATGCAATAGACTCCCTGTAAGATGCTACATGGAAAGGGCTCAGTCTCACTACATTCAAAAGAATAGATGTGATCATACACCTCTTCATCTAGTAAGAGACAAAGGTTACATTCCTCCTTCCTTCCATCATCGATTTTGGAGAAGAAGGAGAAGTCTACATTCCAGGCCCCAGAATACTTGTGCACAACACACCATGCATGCTGCTTCACTAACCCACAGAGATGAAGATTGCAGGAACATATTTCAAGTTTTTCAAACTTGAGACTTGATTCTACCTGGTTAGATAGAGGGGGGGATTTTTTCCCATGTGGTTTTTTCCCCAGCTCCTTGTATTATGCAGTTACTTTATTTTACTTGATGTAATGGGTGACCTATGGTCTTATTTACCAGGGCCCACAAATTGTCTAAGTTAGCCTTCAGGGGGGGGGGGTATTAGGATTATTAATCCTCCCTTTTCCAATTTGGTCATATGTCTAAATCAGGATTCATGTCTAAATCAGGAGTCCATCCAGTCTATTTTTAGTCACTAGCACCATTGGGTCCACTTGGACTAATTGGGTCACATGTTTTAGTTACTAAAGTGTGGGGAACTCTAATTGAGGCCTACTGCCACTGATTGCACTTGCATGCATCAGTTTAGGATCCTCCTAGACTAATCCCTACAATTTAGGAGCCACTGGGAGTGTTGATACCAACCAAGGTTAGTTGAGTTGATTTGGTGACTAGTCAAGCTAAGTTAGGAGTCAGTTACATTCAGTTCTAGTCCTCTACATTCAGTTAGTGCTAGGTTTGCATGGCTGCATGCAAGAGGGGCGCATTTCTCACCTACCATAGTTAGTTAGCCTTAGTCAACACTGAATGTAACACTTGAGTTGTGTTTTAGAACTCTGATGAACTCCGGTGATGATTTAGACAAGGTCAGTTAACCATTGAGTCCTTTGATAATGATTTAGACAAGGTCTTAGTTACCTATAGTAAAGTATAGTGTAATCAATTTGAATTTCCTCATGTGGATTCGAATTGATTGTGGCTATTTAGCCATTGTACTTCATTGTAATTATTATCTAATTACTCTTTGATTAATGAAAAGCATTCACAACTGCAAGCCATTTTTGCACTGTTTCATTCTTCAATAACTGAGCAAATTGTGTGATCTATCATGTGAGTTGTGTGTTTGTCCACAAATCTATGTGCTCAATTTAATACATCCATAAGACCTTACATTATTGTAGATATATGTTTATTGGAGTTACATCTTTAATAATGTCAAAAATATATCACCTTAGAGCACCATATCATCATCCTCTTTTAGAATTGGGATCACCGTTACTCTTATTTTTTTATCCAAATCTCAAAGCATATTCCATTACTTTATGTCCACCTTTTTATATCCAAATTTCAAAGCATATTCCAAGATGATTTCAAACTATGTCTCACATACTTTAACAACACATAGGCTTGAAATTTTAATGATTCCTTCTTATACGAACTCAGGGAATTCAAAAATTATTTTTAGAAACTTTTTCCAATTTTGAACATGCAAGACAATTAAAGAAAAAAATCCTGACTAATCAGCATATGCATTTTCAAGCTTGGGGGAGAATTGCTAACTATGTATTATGATAATGGAGAATGCATGCCTTAATTCCTTGTAATTTTCTAATATGAATTATGCATACCCAACAAGGTCTTATTTGAAATTTTTTCCCATGGTGTAGGTAGAACCAAATTGGTATTTGTCAGATATTTCTTCCTCGAGCGAGGGGAGTTCAATAAGACTGGATGAAAGTCAGACATCTAGTAGGTCTAGAAGAGTTATATCAACTAGATGTCAAAATATTAGAAGAAAATTCCATAAACGCATGGAATTTTTTCTCGCTAAAGGGGGGTTATGTTCCTAGACGACATCAAGGTTCCCTTGAGGTAAAAACATCTAGTGAAACAATGGGTACCCAAGGAGCTTCCTCAACGAAACACAATTTTTTGTGTGAACGAGATGATATATCAAATTGCACCATAGTCATTACATGGTTTGGGGTTGTTTTGCATGGATGGAATAAAGTTCAGTTACGACAGATGTACATAATTGATGGAGTATGTTGGACCTTGTTACAACTACAAAGATTGGATGTGTATATTTCAATAAACATGAAGTATGTGAAGATATGGATTGTCAACAAATTATTTACAACTGAAAGACAAATATCAAAATACCTTCTTTTCCATCTTGATGGATTGTCATCATTAGATGAAGTATGGGAGAAGCTTCAAACTTTATTTGGGAAGACAAATAAAATTATGGGTCATCAACTAGAGAACGATCTGATTTCACCGAGTCCAAGTAGCTTCAAATCCATACAAGTCTACTTCTCCAAATTCAAATCCTTCGTTTTTTAGTTGAAATAGTGTGGTATAGATAAAGAAGACGAAGAATTAGCCTTGGCCATCCTTTCGAAACTTGGACCTCACTACTCAGTATTTGTTTCGACCTTCCATGCGACCAATTTTACATCTCGAACCTGGAAGATTCGTTCACTGGCATATTTCATGGAATCCTTGACCCAAGAGAAAGACAAATTGGGCATTATGGGAACCATCAAACCTTCCAAAGATCAATATTTGGTTGTTGGAGTTTCCAAGGTGGGTTCCAAAGGAAATAAGAAGGCTAAGAAGCCTCTAGATAGAAAAGGAGACAAGTTCAAGTGTCAAGAGGAGTATTCAAACTTTAAGAAGAAGAACTCCTAGAATAAGAAAGGAAAAGGTGAAATGAGAAAGTGCACATACTGTGGTAAGGGATTTCATCTTGAGAGTTATTGCATGAAGAAGAAGATCGATATGTTGACTCAAATCCTATAGAAACACAATATCTCACTTCGTGAAGGAAAAAAGAAGAAGGAAGGAGGACCGAGTTTCAAAGAGAAGAAGAGAGTACATACCCTGGTCGCAAGCACTGTAATATCTCCTTCCTTTATCATTAATTTTGGTGCTTCAAGTCACATGGCTTCAGTAAGAGAGGCCTTTTCCTCTCTTGATAATTTGAGTGGTCCAAATATTTTTCCAGGAGACAACTCAGAAAATTAAAGTAAGGGTAAGGATAGCATATATTTTGACCATGGTTCCTTGAGTAATGTTTTGTATGTCCGAGGTATTGCTGCTAATCTCTTGTCAGTCTACCAGATGGCCCACACTGGGTCTCCTAAGAATTTTCTTTTCTCTCCCAATGATGTCGAAATATTTGATATTGATAATTCTAGAGGCATTTCTAAAGGTTTTGTGGATCATAGTTTGAAAGTATACAAGTTCTCACACTTCATTCCTTTCTCTAACCCCTCTGCTCTCCTCACTCATGATAATGAAGTCAACAAGATTTTCCATGAGAGGTTTGGCCATCTAAATTATAAATATCTTTCATATTTATGTGAAAAAGACATGGTTTTAGGGCTTCCAAAGATAATTTTTTCCAAATGAGTCTATGAGGGTTGCATCCTAGAACCTAGAGCATAAGTATGAGAGATTCATCCATTATAGAACCTCTACACCTCTTGAGCTCATCCATAGTGACATTTTTGGTATTTTCCCTCATATTTCCATGAGTCAAGCCAAATATGTCCCATCCTTCATAGATGATTTTTCTAGGTACTATCGGGTTTACTTCCTTAAACTCAATTCTGAAGTTTTTGACCTTTTCAAGGTTTTTAAAGCATTGGTTGAGAACCAGTCTGGGAGGAAACTCAAATCCTCAGATCTGATAATGGTAGTGAATATTTCAAGTATGAGTTTATTAAATATTGTGAATATTTAGGTATCCAGATGCATCACTCTATTCCTTATAGACCTCAGGAAAATGGTGTTGTTGAGAGGAAGAATAGAGCCCTGAAGGAGATGGCTACTTGTATGATGGATTCTAAGAATTTGCCACCAAAGTTTCAGGATGAAGTTATCAACTGTGCATCCTACATATAGAATAGGGTTCCTCACAAGAAAATTTATGGAATAAATCCTTTCAAAGCATGGAGTGGAAACAAGCTTGATGTGTCTGATTTTGGGATTTTTGGCTCAAGGGCATGGGCTAGAATTCCATTAGACAAGAGGAAGTATTTGGAACCCAAAAGTAAAGAGTGCCTATTTGTTGGGTATTATGAATATTCCAAAGGGTATAATATTATCAAAATGAGCACTCAGAAATCCTTCATTGAAAGGAGTGTTCAGTTTGAAGAAGAGCTTATTCCAACAACAGAAATTGGAGAGTCTTCTTCACCACCACCACCTTTGGCTGTAAGTAAAGATACTAATGAAATTTATGATTCTGATATGTCTTATAATGATGATTTAATTGAATATCCTAATAGTCTCACAAGGCCAAAGTGGGAATCAAATATCATTCAAGCAGCTTTGGAACTAGCTAGGAATCATAGTGATTCTAGGAGGACTAGATATCATTTCGAGAGTTCCCTTTATATCAAGGACCCCTTATTTGATGAGAAGTGTTATATAATGATTGAATATTATATAGAGACATATGAATAATCATCATAAGATACAATGTGGAAAACAACCATGAAGGAGGAATACCACTCACTCCAGAAGAATAACACATGGGAACTTGTCAATCCCCCATGAGGGAGAAAGCTAGTCAAGTGTAAGTGGCTATTCAAAACTAAATTTGATACTAATGGATATCATATGAAGTATAAGTAAATGTTATTTTCCAAGGGATTCTCCCAATTCCAAGGCATTGACTACAATGAGACCTTTGCACTAGTAAAAATGATGGACTCCATAAGACTAGTTTTGGCCATTGCAGCTTCCAAGCAGCGGGAGGTACATCACATTGATGTGAAGAGTGAATTTATAAATGGATATATGAAATAATAAATATATATGCAGCAACCAAATTTTTTTTCACTAATACATCTCTTGTGTGCAGGTTGAAGAAATCATTGTATGGGATAAAACAAGCTCCCAGAGCTTGGTATGCCAAGATTGATGGATTTTTTCTATCACTGAACTATTGTAGATGCAAGTCTCATCCAAAATTCTATTTGAAGCTGAATCATGGTTCTTTAATCATTATTTTATTGTATGTGGATTATATTATAATCATAGGAATTTCCAAGAAATAAATTTCCTCTTTGAAGAGTGCAATGAACCATGCCTTCTCCATGACTCATTTGGGATTGTTAAGCCAATTTTTGGGGATTGAAATTTCTCAATAAGATATTGGAATCAAGTTACATCAGTCCAAGTATCATTAAAAATTTCTAATCAATTTAAACATGAAGGATTTCAATCCAAGCAAGACTCCTTTCCTTTCAGGAGTTAAGCTTGAAGAAGCGTGGTCAACTCCATTGGTAAACAACACCCTGTATAGGAAACTTGTTGGTTGTATTCTTTATTTGACTCATACATGACCTGACATTTATTATGTAGTGAGTTTGGCTTCCATACACATGGATAAGCCTCATGACATCCATTGGAGGGTAGGAAAGAGAATCCTAAACTTTGTACAAGGAACAAGAACACATGGGATTCATTGTGTTACACAATATAGCCTAGAGTTATTTGGTTTTACCAACTCTGATTGGGAATGTGATAACATTGATAGAAAATCAAATTCTAGATATGTGTTTATTCTTGCAGATAGACCAATCAGTAAGTCAAGTAAGAAGCAAAGTGCAATTGCACTTTCATCTATAGAGGCATAATACAGAGGAGTTGTGAATGCAGCTACTCAATGTTTGTGGTTATAGGGTATACTTGGAGAGTTTGGGATCGAGTATGCTACTTCTATAGTAGTCTATTATGAAAACCAAAGTACCATTCAAATCTCAACTGATCCGTTACTAAGGTAGAGAACAAAACACATAGAGATCTATATGTAATATATCAAAGGACTTGTGCATGATGGGGTCATTGCTCTGCATTATTGCACATCATCTAAGAAAGTTGAAGACATCTTTGCCAAGGTGTTTTCCGAGAAGACTTTCATCAATATCAAATCACTGCAAGGGATAGCTGAACATGTGGTGAAGACTAATTGAAGACAAGATTTTTAAAATTTTTGTTCATGTCCATGTTTAAAGGAGGATTTTCCCCTTTGTTGTTTTTCCTCTTTGCTTGTTTTGTATGGACAAGTAGTATGTAAAGGGTGACTAAGCCTTGTTTCTAGGTCCTATATCTCTGATATTTTACATAAGTTAGGATTAAGAGGGGGTGTTGGAATAATAAAAAGAAATTCCTCGCACCCACTTTGGCCTTGTGGGACTTTTAGGATCTGTAATTAAATCATCATGATCAGACATGTTAGAATCAAAGAGTTCATTAATCTATTCACTTACAGTCAAAGGTGGTGGTGGTGAAGAAGAATCTCCAATTTCTGTTGTTGGCATAGGCTCTTCTTCAAACTGAACACTCCTTTCAATGAAGGATTTTTGAGTGCTCATGTTGATAAAATTATACCCTTTGGAATCTTCACAATACCCAACAAATAGGCACTCTTGACTTCGGGGTTCCAAATCCTTCCTCTTGTCTAATGGAATTCTAGCCCATACCCTTGAGCCAAAAATATTGAATTGAGAAACATCAGGATTGTGTCCACACCAATATTTTAAAGGAGTGATTCCATAAAGTTGCTTGTGAGGAACCCTATTCTGTATGTAGGATGCACAATTGATAGGTTCAGCCCTAAATTTTGGTTGAAAATTCTTAGACTCCATCATACAAGTATCCATCTCCTCGAGGGCTCTATTCTTCCTCTCAGCAACACCATTTTGTTAAGGTGTGTAAGAAATAGAGTGTTTTATCTGGATACCTGCATATTCAAAATATTTAATGAACTCATACTTGAAATATTCACCACCATTACCAGTTCTGAGGATCTTGAGTTTCCTCCCAGTCTGGTTCTCAACCAAGGATTTAAAAACCTTGAAAAGGTGAAAAACTTCAAACTTGAGTTTAAGGAAGTAAACCCAATAGTACCTGGAAACGTCATCTTTGAAGTTTAGGACATATTTGGATTGAATCATGGACATATGAGGTAAAGGACCATCAATGTAATTGTGGATGATCTCAAGAGGTCCAAAGGTTCTCTCATGACTGACTCTCTGATACTTATGCTCTGGGTGTTTTCTTAGGATGCAACCCTGACATACTCCTTTGGAAAACGTTTTTTTGGAAGCCATGAAACCATGTATTTTTCAAATAAATATGAAATATATTTATAATTTAGATGGCCAAACCTCTCATGCCAAATATTTCTTATTTCATTAGCATGAGTGAGGAGAGCAGAGGGGTTAGAGAAAGGAATGAAGTGCGAGAACTTGTATACTTCCTAACTATGATCCACAAAACCTTTAGCAATGACTTTACCATTCGCAATATTAGATATTTTAACATCATTGGGAGAGAAACAGCCTTCTTAGGAGAATAAATTTGGGTCATATGGTAGACTGACAAGATATTATTAGCAAAACCTAGGCCATACAAAACATTATTGAAGGAACCATGGTCAAAATATATGCCACCCTTACACTTACTTTTAGTTTATGAGTTGTTTCCCATCAAAATATTTGGACCATTCGAATCATCAAGAAAGGAGAAGGCCTCTATTTTTGAATCCATGTGCCTTGAAGCACCATAATCAATGATAAAGGAAGGAGAGCTTACATTGCTTGCAACTAGGGCATGTACTCTCTCCTTGTCTTCTAAACTAGGTCCTCCTTCCTTCTTCTTTACGTCTTCGGGATGTGAAATATTTTGTTTCTCTAGGAGTTGAGTCAACATATCGATCAAATTTTTGATATGGAGGTTTCTTATCCTTCTTATTTAATTTGGAATCCACCTTGAAATCTCCAGCAACTAAAGCTTGATCTTTGGAAGGTTTTACAGTGCCCATCATGACTAATTTATCTTTCTCCTGAGTCAATGATTCCATGAAATCTTCTAGTGAAGGAATATTCCAGGTTTGAGTTGTTAACTTGATGGCATGGAAGGTTGTAACAAATACTGAGTAGTCAGGGCCAAATTTTGAAAGGATGGACATGACTAGTTGTTCATATTCTTTATCTATACCACATTGTTTCAACTACAAAACTAGGGATTTGAATTTGGAGAAGTAGGATTACATGGATTCAAAGATACTTGGACTTAGTGAAATCAACTCGTTCTCCAATTGATGACCCCTCATTTTATTTGTCTTCCCAAATAAATTTGAATCTTCTCCCATACTTCATCTAGTGATGACAATCCATCAAGATGGAAAGTAAGGTCTCTGGAAATGTTGAGACATAAAAGACCATACACCTCATATATCCTATTATTCCATTTGGTATTCTTTGTTGTTGCATTAGGATCAAATTTAGTTTCCATGATCACTCTGTAGAGGCCTTTACTCCTCATCACAATCTCCATATGCGCCTTCCATTCAAATTAGTTTAATGGAGTCAAGATGATCTATTCTTTAACAATTGAGCCCTTGAACAGACAAAATGTGCTCCTAGTGAGTGATGTCAACCCTGAAAAAACAATAAAAGAGGAGAAAAATCAAGTTACCAAGGATTTGATACCATGTGGAAATTAATCCCAAGCTTAGATGAATTGAGCTCACAAAATTGCTTGAAAAATATGCAAGAAACACTCAAGAAAGGAGATTGAATAGGTTGAATAACACAAATCATTGTTATATTATATTAAACCATCTATAATTATACAACAATAGGCTATTCAACCATGTAGATACTCCAAGGATTCGAAAGCATAAATATGTCATTCGAATCAGTACAAAAGTTGGCTTACAAAACTAGTCAAAATCCCCCATAGGTGCATAAAACACTTTCCTAATCTATCAATAGGATCACAAATTGGTTGAATGAGTTGTTACAGTTGATAATTGAAGGAAAGTGGACTAAATAATTATTTTAGGTGAGAAAAAGAAGGAGGCTGAGTTGTGACAAAAACAAGGAAGTCTACCTTAAAACAAGCTTTACCTTTTGCCTTAAAACTGCAGAAAAAGAAGGAAACCATGGATAAGGCAGGAATGTGCACTTACTAAATTGGGAAGTCTGTTGCATTGGAAGAAGCTTATCCAGAATATTTCCAAAGCACTCTTGGAGAAATTTTTGGCAAGTTTGACTGCAAAAATGCAAGTGGATGCCAACTAGCTAGTGTAGGACCTAGGAATTTAATAAAAAAATTAAATCTTATATCCTAAGTATGGGAATGGGTTTTGATTATTCCAACAATACAATTACAATAAGGTATACATCATTCCTTTGAGTCTATTTTTGTCTGATCAACAACCTGGTGGTTTTCCCGATCAAAACTCTGCAACAAGTATATAGATAACATTACCTAAATGAATCGAATATACTCGTGAAAAAAACACAACAATTTTTTTTTTGTTCATATTAAATTTGTGCAATTGCATCGATGTATACCTGCTACCTCGAGGCAGGTCCGGTATCATCTACTTCTAGGGAGGTGCCCCTTACAACACCCTACTTCAAAAACATAGAAAAGATTATCCAAACTAAACCAAAATACTCACGAAAACAACGTAATAAGAAATTTTTTTGACATATTTAAATTGTACAATTACAATGAGGTATACTTGTTGCCCCGAGGATGTTGTAGTATGATCAACAACATGGTGGTTTCTCCGATCAACACTCTGCAAAAAATATGCAAATAACATTATATAAACCAAACAAATATAATCATGAAAAAACAAACAAAAAAACTCTTTTTTCAAATTATATTTGTACTATTACAAAGATGTATACCTGCTTCCTCGAGGAAGTTGTACTCCTATGATCAACTGTTGGGGAGATGACCCGATCATTGCCCTGCGAAGTAAATATAGAAAATTTAAACAAAATTATAACAATAGAATAAAGAAAAATCCTTAAGATGTTAAATAAATATATAAAAATTTCGGTAATTTGTTAGATGTACCACTCCCATAGTAACCGTGTTTGTATCTACTCAATTCAAGTTGTAATTAATAAGCAACTCTTGCTAGACTCTACAAATTTAAGGTAGAATACCTTGTTTTTGTCACAACTTACCCTGCTTTTTTTTTCACCTAAAAGCATGAGTTAGTTGAATTTCCTTCACTTATCAGCTATAACAACCCATTCATCCAATTCATGATCCTCTTGACATATTAGGAAAGTGTTTTATGCACCTCTGGGGGATTTTGACTAGTTTAGTAAGCCTGCTTTTGTACTGATTCGAATGGAATCTTTATGCTTTCAAAATTATTGGAGTATCTACATGGTTGAACAACCTTATACTATATAATGATGGTTGGTGTAAAATAATATAACATCAGTTTGTGTTATTCAACATATCCAGTCTCCTTTCTTGAGTGTTTCTTGCATATTTTTCCAGTGATTTTGTGAGTTCAATTGATCTAAGCATGGGATTAATTTCCACATGTACAATTTAAATACGTCAAAATGTTTTCTTATTATGTTGTTGCCATGAGTATTTTGGTTTTGTTTAGATAAAATTTTCTATGTTTTTGATGGAGGGTGTTGTAAGGGGCACCTCCCTATTAATAGATAGGGGAAAGTCCCCATCAGCTGGTCAGAGGAATACAACTTCCTCGAGGCAGCAGGTATACATTTTTGTAATAGTACAAATATAATTTGCAAAAAACATTTTTTTGCTGTCTTTTTTCATCAAAATATCCATTTGGTTTATATAATTTTATTTGTATATTTGTTGTAGAGTGTTGATCAAAGAAACCACTTGGCTGTTGATTAGACTACAACAACCTCAACTCAATAGGTATACCTGATTGTAATTATACAATTTAAATACGACAAAATGTTTTCTTATTATGTTGTTTCTGTGAGTATTTTGGTTTTCTTTGGATATTTTTTTCTATGTTTTTTATATAGGGTGCTGTAAGGGGCACCTCCCTAGTAGTAGATGATACCCGACCTTCCTCGAGGAAGCATGTATACATCGATGCAATTGTACAGATTTAATATGAACAATTTTTTTGTTTGTTGTGTTTTTTCATGAGTATATTCGATTCATTTAGATAATTTTATCTATATACTTGTTGCAAAGTATTGATCAGGGAAACCATCCAGTTGTTGATCAGGAAAAATTAGACTCAAGGAAGTAGGTATACATGATTGCAAATGTATAATTTAAATACGTCAAAATGTTTTCTTATTATGTTGTTATCGTGAGTATTTTGGTTTTGTTTAGACAAATTTTTCTATGTTTTTGTTGCAGGGTGCTGTAAGGGGCACCTTCCTATTAGTAGATTAGGGCAAGTCCCCCATAACCATTGATCCGATGAGTAGATGATCCTCAAGGAAGTAGGTATAATTCATTGGAATTATACAAATATATTAGGGAGCATAATGTTTTTTATGTCTTTTTTGTGTGTATATTGGTTTCATTTTGATAATGTTTTCTACTTGTTTTAGGCAAGGGGATGATCAGGGCAAGTCCAAACTTATGGATCAAACAAAAATAGCACCGAGGAATCATGTAAACCTAATTGTAATTTTATGAATATATCATGATCGATATGTTTTGTTAATATAATTTTTCCTCAGTCTATTTCTTTCACGTTAGTAATGTTTTATACATATTTTTTGCAAACAACTAATTTGTCTTATGAAACAAAGTTGAAGCAATCAATAGCTTTTGATGTGGATGAGTCGATGCATGATGTTTTCATTGGTTCTTATCTAGACCCAACTAAGATAGTAGAGAAGAACTTGAGAAAAATTAATGAGGATATCCTTCATCTTTTATTCATTTAGTCGTAGACAAATGAGATTAGAGCCAAGGTTGATGTTTTGGTAAATAGATCGCATGCCTTGACAATAAGTTACATAATCATGAATCATAATATAAATTCATTTAGTACTTTATAATTTTTACTTGTATATGATGGTGAACTTATAAAATATGGTTTGTATTTAAAGTATTTTCTGGGACCACACACTAGTGGTCAAGGCGGTGTTGGCCCCAGTGATGCTTGTGGAGAGTCGTCACATGAGAAAAAAACTCCATGTACATCTCATGTGCCACTATGTTCGAATGAACAATCAACAACATGTTCTGCGACACTCCCAAAGCCAGATGTGGGTGCACCTGCTAGTGACTGGTGCATACCAAATGGTGCAGAATAAGGGGTTGATCCAGAGCCCACTAGTATTGATATTGATGAAGCCACATTTCCTGGATCTTCCAGAGTCACTAGCAAGGGTACAATACAAAAAACATTTTTGGTGGACGAATATCTTGTTCCAATAAATATAGAGAAGATCCTAGGTAATTATTATGCATTGTTCAATTTAGTGTTTATAATTTGATTATAATATACTGATAAAGCATTGTCTTTCAACTAATGATGTCATGATCATTTTGCAAGAAATGATGTTTTTTATAAACATCTAAATGATTTGTCTTTGGATATATTTGGTCCCACCATTCGCACAAGGTGGGATAAACATATTAAACATTTAAAAGATGAGCTCATTAATCGGTTGGTTGGCCTGTTCAGAAAAGATACCTTTAATAGAGTCATGGTCCTAAATAAGGTTGGAAAACATATGGATATTATCTGGGGCCAATATAGGGTTCACCTAGAAAATAACCCTAGGTATGAGTGCCCTTCGATGATTCCATCTAGAGAGTGGAAATCCCTAGTGGAAGATGGAAATGAGAGGGATCTGAGAAATTAAGGGAATCTACCACCATGAACATGGAGGTATGCAATACTTTCCACAATGAAATTATAAACCTTATTATTATTAATTTATATATCAAATTTGGAACATCTAACGTATTTCAAAAATTTCATACGTTGTCTAACACATCAAAGGACACAAAGGAAAGAGAAGAAAAAATTGGCCAGCACAAGATTGTGCCTGGTGGTTATTCAAATTTGGCGGCACAAATTTTTAGTATCAAAAAACTAATAATGCATCCAAATAACAAATTATTTTTGTTTTATTGCACCGCAAAAGGTAAATTCATGACATTATGCAAATATTTAGGCCGATCGATTCAGGGAAGTTCCCATTGAGGAAGACTTGAAGATTGGCTTCCAGCATGGATTTGGAGATGTTGTTGAACACTGAAAAATATTGTCTATGAAAACACAGTCTTCTGGTGATCCATCTTGCGCACAACTATATAAAATCTATATAGTTTAATGAAGATTTATTACTTGTGCAATCTATTCGTTATAAATAATTGCCCTAAAATATTGACTCTGTTTTGAGCAGGAAAGCAAAAATCCAATCAATGTCGAGGATGGACAACAACCAATCAAAGATCATGCTTCGAATCCTGGTAATGAATTTATTCATATACTACAATTTTAAATATTGCATTGCAGATGGTGAACATTAATTGTACTTTTCCATGTTTCAACTGCAGAGCATGTAGAGGGTCACATTATACAGGTTGAGCCTAGACATGAATATGAAGTACATGATGTGGCCACATCAAGTAAAAAAATGCCTTTTTAATGTTTTTTTAAAATGAAATACTTGTCATTATAATACTAGAATATATCAATGCAACATTTTCAAATTATTGCAGCAAATCTAGACCCCTTTCCGCAAAATCCATGTCATGCTTACTCTACTATGCACTCATCACGACAAGTTGATGAACCACCAAGAACTGAACAACAAGTTCTAGATGATGAGTTTCTTGTTTTTATTGTAAAGATAAAAAATATATAAAGAAGTTACTGAAAAATAATGTGAAATTATTTTTGATAATATAAGGTCATGCACATTTTTTTCCCTGTTGAATGAATGAATGGTTTAATGAATCTTATATTTTATTAAGTGAATGGTAAATGTTTCTTTATGATGAAATATGCATGTTTACACATATTTATTTTTTGAAGTACATGCATTGGGCATGGGGAATTGAGAGTGATGTGAGGGGGGGGGGGATGGGGCATAAGAGCTTCCACCTTCACGTGGTTGGTCCTGTTCAATAAAGAGTATCAAATTATTCCCAAAACAAAGAGGATCTATATGAATGGCTGCACTGGTGGCTTTATACAATAGGATCGTGTGTCATCTAAATTTTCACAATTTCCTGGGGCTTGTTATGAAATGAAAGGATCTTATTTTAATTTCCAAGCCTATGACAAGGTAAGGAGTTATCCATTTCTCACTTACTTATGATAGTTTGAGAAAAGGTAAAATAAAATGAAAGTAAGAACCAACGATATATACATAAGCAAGCAATTCTTACATAGTGTTATTGTCAGATAGAAGTCGTTGAAATCAAGTTCCACAAGCCTATTTATGTTCAAGATCCATTTTCATTTGCAAGACATAGTGGATCCTACAAATCTCTGCACATCTTATCTCTTGCCCCGTAACAGAATGCCCTTGTATATTCATGACAATGCTAGAGCTCCTATCAATATACAATTTTCCTTGGTGGTCTATATGTATGACTACCCACCATGCTCTCTAGCCACACCAAAGGCTCTACATCAAGCTAGTACCAACACCATCAAGTCCAATTTTGTTATTTCACTAAGCATGCCTCACACAATCTCTCTAAGCAAAGAGCTCCAAGTATCCTCTAGGGTTTCTTTGTCACATTCCCTAGGATATACCTCCATCTCACAAAAGGAATCAAACATTAACACTTCATGTATCCTCTAATGTTTTTCCCCAAAACCCTAGTTCCTTCCTTGCTTTCATAAATACAAGTACAAAGACTCAAGATAAATGCATCTTCGAGATACAAATGATATAACGAACTCACAAATGGCTTAAGACAAGATGATGTTCAAAATCAAATAGGTAAGTCAATCGAGACATGTAATACTTATGATAGTTTGAGAAAGGGTATAATGAAATGAAATTAAGCATCAACAAAAAACAATTCTTACATAGCGATAATATTGTAAAATAAAAGTCATTGAAATCCACTTCCACAATCCTATTTATAGGCATACTTGAACAATAATATCACTAATAATTTCAATGTTTAGCAATAAATCATGGGCATGTAGCTATGGTTGACTAAATATAAGATTGATAAGATAATTTTATTAATGTACATTGAATCAACACAATAGTAGGTCAATAAACCCTAGGGTTATAGCTAGGACACAAACCCTAGTTGTGGGCATAAAACAATAGAGAAATGAGTAAGGAATTCCCACACTCTCTTGTATACCATGTTGAGGTTCATAAGGGACCACAAGGATGAAATTGAACCAACCAACAAACCCTAATTCTTGTAATAAACAAGGAGAAAAACAATGTTAGGGTAGCACAACATTACAATATAAGGAGTGTATTAGAGATGATCATTTATGGGTCCACTATAGGGAGAATCCATAAGTGTGATAGAGAGAAGATGAAAACCAATAACAAAAGAGTTTAGGGTGCTCATAGTATATATAAGTTGTATTCAAGAGGTTAGGAAGTTCACATGAGGCATGGGTCCTTGCCCAATTTATGCCAAATGTAAAATTGGGTCATTCTAGGATTTGGTAGGGTTTTAGTTCTAGTTATGATACATTTCTGGATAATTCATTGAGTGAAGGCCTTACTATACTTGTTGTATTACAATGCTAGAATGTAATCTTTACATTTATTATTTATAATGGAACTAGGATGAATAAAATTTATTACATCTGTTTGATTTCATCTTATCTTTTCTACAAGCTGAGGAAAAAAAATAATTGGTGATGTTTTTTAATTCATGAGTTTGTTAGAAAAATAATGTAGTATTTACAGTTTTGGAATATACTTTCTATCTCTTATCATAATTTTTCATGGTAATAATAATATTTGTAATATGGTGTAGTTGTGAGGGACCCCGCATGAGGTATTTCCATCCAAATAGAGAATCTGGAGAGGATTCCAACATAAGTGCAAGTAAGGGTAAGTTCAAGATGCCACCAATTCTTGTAATCAGGATGCTAGTTTTTGAGCTTTTCCAATTCTTGTTATTATATTTATTTCATATTATTACTCGTATTTGGTGCAAGATATACAAATATTCTACTACCTAAGTTGTAATCATAAGAAGCATCAGTACAACTTGATAAATTGGCATGCTATTTAAACTAACACATTGTCTTATGGACATGAGTAGATTCATGTGAACATATATCATATATATTGACATGGTGTATGGAAGGTCCCATATATAGATTCATTCTTGTGGGGCATTAAGCTTGGCACAAATGGTCATAAAGACCTGTTTGACTGGGTGATTGTACAACTTACAGAACTTAATGATCATCATGGTGTTGTACAACTTTTGACCACTTTTTATTGGTTTTTTTAGTGCATTGAAATCAAAATATGCTAGTGAGAATGTTGTAAGATATTCATACTTTTCCCATTTCCTCTCTTTCACTATATGTGATTATTCCATAGTACATACCAAGTATTTATGACTGCTTCATGTCCAATGGGACTTAGTTCTTAACCTTTATGTCCCGAGGATATCACTTTATAGTTGGAGGAACTAGAATTTTTTTGGTACATAAGTCGATACCACTTCGTCGGACAAGCTTAAAGATTCTTTCATTATGGATTTTGATGTCCATTTTGTTAACCCAATTTTGAAGCAACATGGACCACCCTGAACCTTCAATGGATCCTAAGTTTCCACAATAATTTCAAACATTTCCATGGCTTGATAGGTTCTTTCTCTGCTTACACAAAACATTGAAGGAGGGGGGGGCTACTGAGAATGTCTTCAAATTGTGAAACCTGAACAATTTCCTATTTAGCAAAATATACATAGAACTAGTAATTTTTTTCAAATTCCCTATCATGGTCGGATATTTGAAAACCCTTCTAAAAATTATGACGTTCATGACATCTCACCGATGGAAAATATCGTCGGTTTTTTTCTTTTTTTGGTTGTATATGTGTTGGATATCCGGTGGATATGTGGTTGA
Source organism: Pseudotsuga menziesii (assembly GCA_001517045.1). NCBI lineage: Eukaryota > Viridiplantae > Streptophyta > Pinopsida > Pinales > Pinaceae > Pseudotsuga > Pseudotsuga menziesii. The sequence goes on along the minus strand of LPNX010412715.1, from coordinate 124,718 downwards.
ATATCCGACCTTCTGTAATATAATATGGGTTGGATGTGACATGAATTTTTTGGATATACTACGAGACCGTATTGTTGTCGGATATCCGCCAAAAATCAACCAACGTTTTAAAAAGGAGAGGCTTGTAGGATTATTGATAACTTGATGTCGAAAATCATACATATATGTCATCGGATTTTCATATGTGATGTACTTATCCAAATCATTTTCTTCAAGGATTAGGGATATTTTTCACTTCCATGCTTAGAAGTTATCAGCCCCTCCAATATTGTCCTCAAACTAAGTATGATGAGTCATTTTTAAATGAGAACCTCAAATGGAAATAGAAAAAATATATATATTATCAATTTGAGGTGTCTGACCTAGTTCTAGACCTGGATGACCTAGGGTTCGTGAGAGAAACCCTAATTTTCCACACTTGGGATTTGGAAATTCTATTTGGATAGAAAGATGCATCTACTTGAGGGAGTCACTCACCTAGGTCCTTTTTTGAAGACTGATATGGGAAGCCTACAAACTTGATTCACTAGTTTCTTCTCGCAGTGTCCCGTGGTGTGATCTTGCAGTAAAAAAAATGAACTTCTCCAAATTTGGAACTGCTTCCACCAAAAGATACGCCCTTTTATGGAGAGTTATCTTATCCCTCTTTTCTTGATGATCTGTGGAAAGAATAACTTGTATTTCGGCCATCGTATGACCCCTCTGACCTCACACATTAGGGGGCATCTGTTATAGTGGATTTCACCACTCCAGGTGAATCACACTTTGTATGGCCTTCCCCTGTCCCGCTGCAGACTCTTTAAACCCCATGGACCATCTTTTATCCTTTGATGTTTCCTTGATCATCCCTAAAACTATATGAAAAATGATATACGCGGCTTTTTACCCGATAACCACGTACATACGTGGGTTTGACCCATATAACTGCGTACATCCGGATGTGTGCATAATCCAAATCCTTTTGGAGTTTTCCTTGACATGGATCTGACTCATTCGACTCCTGGCCTTCCATATGCCTTGAGATCGCTCGGATTCGACCCTTCATTATCCCTTGTGAAGCTATATAAGGAACCCCTTGGTACATTGAAGGCATATAGAGAGATTGAAAGCAAGGAAACTATAGTCCATTGTTGCCGGAATTTATACTTGAGTCTGCATCCATTTGTCCCTTTGGAGCACTTTTGTGTTCTTCCCAAGCTTGCCTTTTGCTAGTGAGCTTGCTATCATGAGATGGATGATTGAGGTGGTGGAGGCCCAAGTGGGGGATTCAGTTTCTCTGGTTCGCAGACGTGCCATCAGAGGTTGTATCTATCTTGTAATCTCTGATTTATATTAATAAGAACTATCTTTTCCTGTCCAATGATGTGTATTTGATTGAATATTGTATCCATTGGAATATGTCAAATGCTTTTACATTATTGATTATGTATGCTAGAATAGATCTAAAACCATGATATATAGTATGCTTGTATTGTTTACTTGTTGTTGAGGAAGTATTATATCAATTCAAGCTGAAGATTGGAAAGCTCAACGGGGATCTACTTCAACCGTCCGGAATAAGGTACGAGGTCTAGTCCTTTAGTGTTAGACATTTTATTTCTATTGCATATTGGGAAAGATTGATTTCTGGAGTCAAAGCTATCTGTTGTGGTACCCCAATCCATAGGAATTTCTCTCCATAACAGAATTGGTGACTCCGTTGGAAAGTTCCTAGTCATTTTTCCTTTGGGGGTTTTTATTGGTACAATGGGCTTGATATTATTGACTTGCTCTTTGTTTCTCGTTGCTTCTGGGTTGCATTTTATAGTATGTTCATCCATTGACACTCCCCTTTATTTGTTTGACCCTTGGCCTACTTTTTACCACTGCCTTCTCTGTATACACAGGTTTTTGGCCAAAAGTCGCGTACGTATGCCTTCTCTGTATACGCAGCTGTTCTTTAAACAGTCGCGTACATCCTCCCTTTTGGTGAGTTTGATGTTATGGGAAGTTTCTGGGTGGGTTGTGAGTGTGGTTGGGTCTTCCTTGGGTCTGATGTTGTCTGTTGGATGCTTCTTTTGTGACCAGAGACCACTTTTTCATTGATTTTTATTTGAAAGTAGTTTTAGTCATTTTTCCTTTTTGTTTTGCCATTAGTGCATTACTCTTTTTGTCTTGGTGTCTTGCTGGGCTTGTCTTTTATACTTGCTGCAGAGACAGAGAGTTTTAGATGACTTTTATTGCATTTTTCATTCTTTTATATTGAAAAATACAAAGTAGTTGCACTCTTAGTTACATCTTCGATATGGATTTGAGGAGGTACTTGCCTTGGATTGACCCATTCGTACTGATCTCAGGTATAGCATCTACACTGGCATATAGGTTAGGTTCACCACCGTTTGCATTTTGTATGAGCTTATGACCATGTCACCATGACCTTAGGTACGAACCCACTCTATTATGTCACAGAGCCTTCTTGCTGCTTTAGAAGTGGCATGATGTGAGTGGTAGAGCTTCACCTTACATGGGTACCCTAGTTAGTGCCTTATTTGCATTTGGTGCCCATGCTGACGTTTTCTCCGTTAGGGTGTGGGAGTCCGTTGTATAGTACTGCCATGACATTTCGCAAGAGCCTCATACTCCTCTTGATCTTATGCTGGCCTGTTTCCCTCTGGACTCCCCTTACGTAAAGTTGTGAATGCATTATCATGAGCTTTGCATACCTTCTTGAGCTTTATGCCGGCTCCCCTGACATTGCGTTTCAGCCATATAGCCCGAGCTTGTCTCATGTCTAGCCATGCAGAACCATTTTTATATCCTTTGCAGCTTGATTCTCTTTTTACCGGGAGGGGATTTTCCCCCGAGTGTCGATATCCTACACATGTATCCTTGCATTGAGCATAGGTATGTTCCACTGCTTGGAACTAGCTTGTTTTCCCTGATGACACTCGTCTCCTCCTAGTTTGTAACTATAAATCTAGTTTATTCTTTTTTCAAGCTTTTCAAATAACTGAAAAAGTCCAAAAAAAAATCAAAAAACCAAAAAGCCGGACAAGGAAAGATGTTATCTTTGGCAGTTGTCGAGTCGTGTCACCTTTGAACAGAGCACTATATATCACATCCATTGGTTGGGTTATAGTTTGAATTAGGATCTGTACTCATTTATCTGAGTTTATCTCCACCGACTGGTTAAGCTTCTAGTCCCTATGGAGCCTCTGTTGATTCCTCCTGTATCGCAGAGATGTCCCAGTTTTTATATCGAGTCTATGCTTCCTTCATTCAGTCACCATACGCCGTTATGCTCTTGTTCAAAGGAAGTTGAAACCTGTGTCGGCCATTCCTCAGTTATCTTGACTTTGCATGTCGGCCATTCCCGGTACAGTTATTGGTTCGTGCACCTTATGATCGAGTCCTTCCACATTAGATAGATTTGCTGAGTAGCTCGTGTTGGATGATGGGGGATGCCTTAATTCCCTCCTTCTAGCGGATTTCATCCCATCGACTTCAGATCATTTATTCTGGGATTGGAATCTAGAGTCCTTTTGAGTGCCTTGAGACTTGCAGTCATCAGTGGCAGGTTCTCTCGCCATCAACAGTTTCTTGGGAATACATCAATGTCCCTTGATCGATGGATTCTCTCAAGTGTTTGACCTCAACACATCTATTCACACTTGTTAGTTTGCACTCTAGTACCTTGATTCCCATTTTCATTATCGATGAGTAATCTCGCGTCTATTAACGGTATACATCAATGACCAGTAATCAGACGATGGACTACTATGTTCGACCTCGACACCTCTATTCGCATAGTAGGACATGTACTCGTAGCGGTTTGTGTAGAAGACCTTCCAGACTGGTGGCATCTCTTATATGCTACCTCCTTGATCGTGATAGTGTTCATGAGATTTCAGCTTTCGTGACTTCATTCCAGTGTATGTCAGATATTTCCAGCCACTATGGAGATCTTGATCGATTGTATATCTTCAGCCATTTTGGAGATCATGGTCCTTTGTATATCTTCATCATGGAGATTCTGATCTATGTATATTGTACGTGGCGATGACCACATATGTGATATCATGTATTATGCCTATTCATGTCCATTGTACTATTCTGTATTCGGGACTGCTATATGTACTTGCAGTTATATGCAGAGTTGTATCATTGTACTATGCTGATTGGGTGGCTGGTCTTCCATTTGGGATCCTTCATCACTCCACTTCTAGGATGGACTTATAATGTATTTCGGCCATTGTATGACCCCTCTGACCTCACACATTAGGGGACATCTGTTATAGTGGATTTCACCACTCCAGGTGAATCACACTTTGTATGGCCTTCCCCTGTCCCGCTGCAGACTCTTTAGACCCCATGGACCATATTTTATCCTTTGATGTTTCCTTGATCATCCCTAAAACTATATGAAAAATGATATATGCAGCTTTTTACCCGATAACCGTGTACATACGCGGGTTTGACCCATATAACTGTGTACATCGGGATGTGTGCATAATCCAAATTCTTTTAGAGTTTTCCTTGACATGGATCCGACTCATTCGACTCCTGGCCTTCCATATGCCTTGAGATCGCTCGGATCCGCCCCTTGATTATCCCTTGTGAAGCTATATAAGGAACCCCTTGGTACATTGAAGGCATATAGAGAGATTGAAAGCAAGGAAACTATAGTCCATTGTTGCCGGAATTTATACTTGAGTCTGCATCCCTTTGTCCCTTTGGAGCACTTTTGTGTTCTTCCCAAGCTTGCCTTTTGCTAGTGAGCTTGCTATCGTGAGATGGATGATTGAGGTGGTGGAGGCCCAAGTGGGGGATTCAGTTTCTCCGGTTCGTAGACGTGCCGTCAGAGGTTGTATCTATCTTGTAATCTCTGATTTATATTAATAAGAACTATATTTTCCTGTCCAATGATGTGTATTTGATTGAATATTGTATCCATTGGAATATGTCAAATGCTTTTACATTATTGATTATATATGCTAGAATAGATCTAACACCATGATATATAGTATGCTTGTATTGATTACTTGTTGTTGAGGAAGTATTATATCAATTCAAGCTGAAGATTGGAAAGCTCAATGGGGATCTACTTCAACCGTCCGGAATAAGGTACCACAACAGACATCTTTGACGGAGAGAAATTCCTATGGCTTGGGGTACCACAATAGACAACTTTGACTCCAGAAATCAATCTTTCCCAATATGCAATAGAAATAAAATGTCTAACACTAAAGGACCAGACCTCGTACCTTATTCCGGACGGTTGAAGTAGATCCCCATTGAGCTTTCCAATCTCCAGCTTGAATTGATATAATACTTCCTCAAAAACAAGTAAACAATATAAGCATACTATATATCATGGTGTTAGATCTATTCTAGCATATATAATCAATAATGTAAAAGCATTTGACATATTCCAATGGATACAATATTCAATCAGATACACATCATTGGACAAGAAAAGATAGTTCTTATTAATATAAATCAGAGATTACAAGATAGATACAACCTCTGACGGCACGTCTGCGAACCGAAGAAACTGAATCCCCCACTTGGGCCTCCACCACCTCAATCATCCATCTCACGATATCAAGCTCACTAGCAAAAGGAAAGCTTGGGAAGAACACAAAAGTGCTCCAAAGGGACAAAGGTATGCAGACTCAAGTATAAATTCCGACAACAATGGACTATAGTTTCCTTGCTTTCAATCTCTCTATATTCCTTCAATGTACCAAGGGGTTCCTTATATCGCTTCACAAGGGATAATGAAGGGTCGAATCCGAGTGATCTCAAGGCATATGGAAGGCCAGGAGTCGAATGAGTCAGATCCATGTCAAGGAAAACTCCAAAAGGATTTGGATTATGCACACGTCCCGATGTACGTGGTTATATGGGTCAAACCCACGTATGTACGCGGTTATTGGGTAAAAAGCCGTGTATATCATTTTTCATATAGTTTTAGGGATGATCAAGGAAACATCAAAGGATAAAAGATGGTCCATGGGGTCTAAAGAGTTTGCAGTGGGACAGGGGAAGGCCATACAAAGTGTGATTCACCTGGAGTGGTGAAATCCGCTATAATAGTCATTAAGTCCGAAATAGAGTATTAGACTAGATAATTATCAACCTATACTACTCTACTGTATAAACAAATACTTAAAGGTAAAGATATAAACAATACTACTCTAAGAAAGTAAACTACTTATCAATTTAACTATTCCACTTCTTAATCTAAGAATTAGAAAGATTCATAAACAGTTTCAGAAACTGACTATACAAGGAATTATAATATTGGAAACAAGATTACAACACTGGATATATTTTAAGAATTTCAACAATTAAACTATGCATAAAACTAACGAATGTACATAACGGTTAAACTAAACTATCTAGTTCCACTCTTCTTGGGGGTTCTGAGGATATGCATTCATTATGATCGGAACTGGACAAGGAGTAGTGTCAAAATGGATTTCAAAAGAAGTAAAGAAACTAAATGGGATTAAATCTAACTTAACTTCTACAAATATGTGCAAACTAAGGAAGGTCCAATTATAGGTGATGATAAACATGGTGATCTATTCCATAAGCAAATGACTCTTAACTACGAAATATATTATGAACACCTAATCTATTAATAGACAAGATTCTTTTTAAAGATTACTTTTATAAATAAACAATTCTTATATGAAACAAATGTGACAGAAAATCCTAACATATAAACAAGTAAAAATCTTAATGAGAGAAGCAGGTAGAAAAATTAATAAAGAAGACTTAACTAGGAAGCAAGTAAAAAACTTAATAAAGAAACCTTGATTAAGAAAGCAAGGATAAAACTTAATAAAGAAAAAGTGATTAAGAAAGCTAGTCTAAACACAAAGATATACACAAAGATAAACTAGACCTAAGATATACCTATCAAACGTTATAACAGTAATAAGTGAGAAGATTAGAAACAAAAGAAACAAAACAAAGCATAATTCAAAGCATACTAAGGTAAGAAGATATGAGAGATAAGGATGGAACTTGATAAATACTTTGAGTAATCTAATCTAAGGTCCCAATGGTAAATATAATAATTATCTAATTACCAAAACAAAACATAATCCAAAAGTTAAAGAAACAAAACTTCAAAATAGGTTTAAAACAAAATGGGAATATTGAAGGATGAATGAAGGACTGGATAGCAGACTGAACGGATGTCCTGAATAACAGGGTGAACATACGGTCTGTATGATAGTTTGTATACATAAAACAGTGGAAAATGGTCTAAATGATCTAATTATCAGCTGATTTTGTGCACATGCAAACAAGATGCATAAAGGACAATAAGTAAACCTATTCAGTAATCAAACTAACAGCGAAAAGACTTATACTAATTCATGATTATAAAGAAACTATTGTCTATTTCATTATAAAACAAACAAAAGTGTAACAAAAGTAAATCTATAACAATGCAAGAGTCAACATAACTAAATTTACTGTAAATTAAATATAAGATATAAAGCAATTCAGATCTATGTAACTATCAATATAAAATTGAACAACAAGCTGTAAAAAGACTGGAAAGGAAACTAACTACATGTGCAACCAGTTATTTAATTCTGGAAATGAAACTATATTAACAACAAAACACATGCTACAGGAGATAATTAAATAAGCAATTCCAGGAAACTGGATTACATAAGCAAAAATGGAAATGAAACTATGCTAGCTGCAAGAAAAGAGATGACAAAAATACACACAAAAATGGATACCACTAGTTGTTGAGGGGCCCTCTTAGCAATCAGGGTTGTGCTTCAATCACTCACAGATAAAGGAACATAGATGAACAATAGAAATATGACTTATATTAAAATTTAGAATAGTATTACAGAGTTTCTCTCCTAATGCAGACTGATTAACATGTTAGCTAACTATGTTCTCGCTTGGAGGCAGGTATATATAGCATTTACAAGGATGAGTAGGTTGACCACTCCTAAAATAGTCAACCATTATTACAACAAACATCCATATTCCAACACATAATCATTCTCCTACTCCTTCGTGCAGCGGTTCTACTCACACAAGCTGCAGCATATTGTTTCTTACTGACATGGGGCATGAGTCATGGTGTCGAACAGAGAAGGTAGGATGGTGAGCCTTCTAGAGCGAGGATCATCTAGTCATCAAATGCATGGGAAATGAAGCAACTGAAAACCTTTCTACACTTTGATGTTCGAGAATATGCCAAAAAACAATGTGCGGTTTGATCGGTGGGCTGAACAATGAGTTGGATGCGATCTGCGCATATCTAGCATGCATGCGTGTCCAATATCAGCTCACACAAATACTATAACCTGCAAAACATTTTCATTGTCATGTCCCCAAGCCTCCGACCAGCAAGGAAGACACGACTCAATCATTAACTACCCGGGCTAACCACCCATGAACATGTACAGGCATAAAAATTGCTGAAACAGAATGCTTAAACATGCATAGATGCAATTATCTACCAAGCACAGTGGAAAACAACATTCATTCAAACCAGCATTATTTCAGCATGTTCATTTCATTTTCATTAACAGTAAATATAGAATTGCAGAGGTAAAATACACAAGATCACTTATCTTATGATGAACTCGATCCGCAACTAGCTACGTCGCTGCAACGTTCCACCCAACCATAGGCCAGGGTGCTCCTTAATCTCTCAGTAGCGCTGCCATCCTTGAGCTGGGCATGATTCTCCAAGGAATAAGGGAACTAGCAGGCTTACACATAGCCATGAATATACAAAACATACAGCCAAGCCAACAGAGTTGGGTTTATCAAGCCATTGAGGACCTGGAGAAGGCAAATTTCTAAGCTAGTGAGCTCATTACAGGGCCAAGAACACCTACACCAGAACTAGCCTGACCTCTAAGACACCCAAACACACCCAACACAAGGAATCAGTCCCTTCTCTACTACACAGTCCCTGAGGCCCTGCATTCCCTTCTAGTGCTATTCAGGGGTGATGGAGAAGAAGGCCAGCCCTCTAGCTCTGTTTGTGTGGTTCCCAGCCACCAGGTTTATCAATCAAATCTAAGCCAACATCCCTGCCCTCTCATAGTCCGAAGACCAACCATTTCCCATAAGCAGTTAAGTCAGCTGTCACAGCATAAACAAGAAAATGACTTCTGAGTCATTATCGGCCCTATCGTGGCCAAAATGATTCTCAGGCAAATTTACAACAGTCCCCAGCATGTAAGGAAGACCACAACAACCACAACCAACAACGTGGGAAAACACAGCCCGTCCTGGGCAACGAAATCACCAAGAAAACATATACAGACCGAGTTGGGGAAGAAGTTACAGTCTCCCAGCCTATGGGTGAGCGTGAGCAACAATGCAGAACCCACAATCGTCCCGTGAGTAAAGGATACGGCCACACTATCCACAAATCCGCAGAAGAAAACTGCTGCATGGGTAAATCCAGCAAAATCCTGTGCGTGAAGACAAAAACGGGAAGGAATCCCTCTGCGTGAAAATGCACAGCAATGGAGAGGATGCGAATTTTCAGGAGAAAATTGCGTGGGTAAAGCCCAGGAAAATTCCTGTGCGTGAAAACAGTGAGCGGCCAAATGGAAGTGCGTGAAGGTGAACAGCTACCAAGAGGACGTGAATTGCAGTGTGTGGGTGCTCAGCAACTCGTGGAGAGGAAGATGAATGTCCGCGTGAGGGAAAGAACAACAAAAACGTGGGTAGAGTGTGCGTGTGGGTGAGGACTGACAGTCCTGCCACCCCACTCCCAAAATCATTAACTGCTTCAACCACCAGTAGTCTTCCATAATGAAAGTGGTTGGAATAAGACAAGGAAGAAGACACATGGGTTTTTCCCCTCATTGGCCAAAGTTGACAATTTCCCCACCCTTATCCTTGTGAAAATCATGCCCCCTTTCGATTTAGTTGCCGCGATCGTAGCTGGTCGGGTTCATTTAATTAATTATAGAAGCATATTTACATGGTGATAAACCCAAAACATATGTTGCATGCCCCCAATATACCATTGGTGACCATTTAAATCCAAGTCATAGCATTGCCGATCAATGGTGGGGTCTTGGCCTTTATCTCCACACCACGATCACTTACAATATATACATCATATACATCTAATGTAACGGGGTCAAAACCGGGGTGTTACATTCCCCTCCCCCTTCAATAGCACTGTCCTCAGTGCTTTACAAAATTTGAACAAAATGCTACACTGGTATCGCCTCAATGTTCCGCAGAATTGAACAAAAATGGATGTGCCAATCACATGGCATCCTCCAGCTCCCACGTAGCCTCTTCAGGTCTGTACTGCTCCCATTGCACCTTTACCTAACCTATGGCTCGGTTCCGGAGCATTGTGACCTTCCTGTCGAGGATGCGCATTGGCTCGATTCGGAACTCTCCCTCGGGTTCCACCTGAATCACATCCCAATTTATCACATGGTTAGGATCATGTACATATCTCTTAAGCAAAGAAACATGAAAAACATTATGAGCTCTAGTGCTAGCAGGCAACGCAAGTCTATATGCAACTGGCCCTATTCTTTCAAGCACTTCAAACGGCCCACAGTATCTCGGTGACAACTTGGCACATCTTCCAAGCTTCAAGGAACTCTTCCTTGCCCTCACTCTGAGGTAAACATGATCCCCAACACTGAACTCCCTGTTCACCCTATGCTTATCTGCATAGCTTTTTTGTCTGTCCTGTGCTGCTTTCAGCTTCTACTTGATCTTTACAACCTCTTGCTCCATTTCCTTGAGCAATTCTGGTCCAAGCACAATCCTGTTCACTGGATTATCCCAAGTCACTGGTGTCCTACACCTTCTTCCATACAAAGCTTCATACGGACTCATCCCCAATGATGCTTGATGTTCATTGTTATAAGCAAACTCTACCAAGTGTAAGTAGTCTTCCCACTTGGTTGGTTTGTCCATCACATACATGCGAAGCATATCTTCAAGCACCTGATTAACTCTCTCGGTCTGCCCATCCGTCTGAGGATGGTATGCAGTGCTGAAGTTTAGATTTGTACCCAAATCTGCAAACAACCCCTTCCAAAAGTTGGAAGTGAACTTGACATCTCTGTCAGATACTATTGCCTTAGGAAATCCATGCAATTTGAATATCTCCTTCATGAAGATCTTTGCAATGTCCCCAGTCTCATACATAGACTTAACTGGTATAAAATGTGCTGCCTTAGTCAACTTGTCTACCACAACCATGATAGAATCATGTTGTCTCCAAGTCATTGGCAATCCTGTAATAAAATCCATGGAAATAACTTCCCATTTCCATTCTGGAATTGGCAAAGGCTGCAACAGACCTGCTGGGTGTTGATGCTCAACCTTTACCTATTGACATTTCATACATCTTGAAATGTGTTCAACTATGTCCTTTTTCATACCTAGCCAAAAGTACTGCTTTCTGGCTGTAGCAATTGTCTTCTGATATCCTGGGTGAACAGAATACGGAGCTTGATGGATTTCATCCATAACAAATCTCCTCAAATCTGATACATCTGGAATATAAATTCTGCCTTTATAAGTGAGAAGTCCATCTTCTTCCAATTTATATCCCTCATACCTCTTCTCAGGACTTTGCTGCTGCAATTTGTCTTTTACTTGCTCATACAATTCATCTCCGGCAATGTGATTGGCAATCTGCTGCCTCAAATCTGATTGGCAAATACTAAGGGATGCCACCTGCATTTCTTGCATTTTCCTACTGAGTGCATCAGCTACCTTATTCTCTTTTCCCTTTATGTGCTTGATTTCAAAATCAAACTCACATAAAAACTCCAGCCATCTTGCTTGCCTAGCATTCAGAGTAGGCTGATCAAATAGGTACTTCAGTCCACAATGATCTGTCCTGAGCTCAAATCTCTTGTCC
>LPNX010412715.1:33285-112587 GCA_001517045.1 Pseudotsuga menziesii | reverse complement strand
AGTCAATCTTGGAAAATACCTTTGCTCCTCTCATTTGATCAAAGAGGTCATCAATCCTAGGCAAAGGGTATTTATTCTTCACAGTAACCTTGTTCAATTGCCTGTAGTCAATACATAATCTGAGCGTACCATCTTTCTTCTTAACAAACAGAACTGGTGCTCCCCAAGGAGACACAATCGGTCGGATATACTTCTTTTCCAGCAACTCTTGCATTTGCATCTTCAATTCTAGCATTTCTGGTGTGCTCATCCTGTAGGGTGCCTTGGACACTGGTGCTGCTCCTGGCACAAGTTCAATAGTGAAATCAATGTCCCGCTTTGGAGGAAGCCCTGGAATCTCATCAGGAAACACATCCCTGAATTCCTGTAACACCTGATAGTCCTCCAACCTAGGAGTTTCATCTCTCATTTCCTCCAAAACCTGAGCTGCATACAACTGGAAACCCTTCCTACAGAACTTCTTTAACTGCATAGCTGAAACCTGCCTCACTGAAATCACATTTGGAATGCCTTTCACAACTACTAGGTTCCCTTCCTCATTCATGCATTCAAAAGTCTTATTGTAGCAATCAAGCTTCACCCTGTGAGCTTCTAACCAATCCATTCCAATGAGAACATCATAGGAACCAAGCGGTAGAACATTCAGATCTACACAAGTGACCAATCCATTCATGGCCAATGGACATTTCTCTATCACTTCACTGACTTTTCTCTTAGTTCCAGTGGCTAGCTGAACTAACCAAGAATTCTTATGCCTTACTTTCTTAAAAGCACAAATCTCCACTACTCTAGGGGTAATGTAACTGTGCGTAGAACCAGGGTCAATCAAAATAGAAACAGGTTGCTCAGCAATCTTACCTGCTACTTCAACCACAGCTGACTGGTGGTCTACTTGACGGTCCTCCAGTGCTGCATAAATCCTAGGGACTGCCCTTGCTACTTGACCCACTGTTTCTGCTTCCTAAACATTATAAGCTGGTCTTGCACTCTCATTCTCAAGTGGACAATTTCTGCGCATGTGGGGTCCTCCACATTTCCAACATTGAAGTGGCCCTCTATTCTGTTGTGGATCTTTAGGCTTTTCTCCGGTCGCTCCAACTGGCTTACTCGCAGCTTGAGATGGCTGCTTCTGCTGATTCCTGAAATTAGAAGGTTTGAAACCTTTCTTTCTTTGGTCGAACTTCTCATTCTTCTTGTCCTTCCATGCCTTATGGTAATCTAGTTTACCTTTTCTTTGCTCATAGCAATACTTAGCTTTCCTTATTGCTTCTTCAAGAGTTCTAGGCTCATAAAACTCAATCCTATCTTTGTAAGACTGAGGTAATCCACTCAGAAAATGCTGGACCTTCACTTTTTCATCTCTGATGTACCGGACATACCTCAACAGCTCCAAAAACTTGTTTGCATACTCTTCCATGGTTTGCTGTCCCAATCTCAGCTCGTGGAACTCCTTAATCTTGTCATCATAATACCTGTCAGATAGGTATTTCTGCTTGAAATACTTCTTGAACTACTTCCACTTAAGTCTCCTTTCACTGATCCTCTTTACTTGCTTGAAGTGTTCCCACCAAATGGATGCTCTTCCTTTCATATTAAATATGGAAACTCTTGCCTTCATGTTTCCTGAATAATCATGCACTTGAAAGTACTTCTTAATACCAAGAAGCCAAGCTTCAGCTTCCTGTCCAGTCTTTACCTCACCATCAAACGTAGGAGGTTTAGCTTTCTTGAATTCATCTTGAGTGCAATCCCTATGGTGTCTCTTTATTTTTCTTTTATGAGAAGAAGTATTGGAATCCCCGCTAGATTCTTCGGAATCAATTGATCCGCTAGAATTCCTTCTCCTTCTCCTAGTGCTGCTCTTACTGCCTTCTGGCCTTGCTGTACCTCGTCCAGAGTCTATCTTTCTTTGCAAGTCTGTCAAGCTCTATAACATTGCAGCATTCAACTGATGCTGCTCTTCCTGGGATTTAATCAAGCTTCTCATAGTAGCTGCAACATCTGATGGTGTCTCTTGGAATCTCCTTCCATTAGACTCAATGTCATCATTTCTATTATGTACATTTTCTCCCATGGCATCTTCTGCTCACTCATATGAATCCCGAGCATCATATCCGTCATGGGTTCTCACACTGAACCACCCTTACTTACCAAACTGCACTACCTGGAATACTTCTCTTGAAGGTGACTATAATTCTGCAAATGTGTTAGCAACACAAGTGTTAGATGCATAACATTGATATAAAACATCATTACTTACCTTCTTCCTGGAGTAATCATAAAAATACAAATGCCCAAACACACACAATTTTCTTCATTAAGAACGTCTATCTGAGGGGGACGACGGGGTTCAAGGGGGATTTCCCCCTTTTAAAACATTTGTTTTCATGCAATCTGGCGCATTAGATTGCTGCCAATTTCTCTTTTTCAACCCTGAAAATTCCCCTGAAAAACAGCTGAAAAATCCCTCTAAAAACAGTTGAAATCGACTGTCGGATGCCTTTCCACATCGGCTATCGGATGCCTTTCCACATCGGCTGTTAGATGCCTTTCCACATCGGAATTCGGATGTCTTTGGCTTCCAAAACAGCGGACTGGAAACTACTCTCTTCCGCAACATCGAAAGTCGGAAGCATTCTTCCTTCCGCAGAATCGGCTCCTCTTTCCATTCTTTCTTCCGTCGAATCGACTCCTCTTTCCATTCTTTCTTCCGCCGAATCGGCTCCCAGAACACTTTCTCTTCCGATTTGGCACTTGAAACAACTTCAACGTCGGACGTCGACGGAATTTCACATCGGAAGCCAAATGGATTTGGCTTCTGCAACGGTGGCTCGCCAAACGTTAACTTCTTCCGATCGGCACTTAGAACAACTTGAACGTCGGACGTCGGCGGACTTTCACATTGGAATCCAAATGGCTTTGGATTCCACAATGACGCCTTGCCAAACGTTAACTTCTTCTGATTGGCACTTAGAACAACATTAACATCGGGCGTCAGCTGAATTTTGGATCGGAAGCCTTAATGGTTTTTCTTCCGCAACGGCGGACGTCGGACAACTTTCCCTTCCGATTTCTCCAACACTTTAGACAAATTTTTTTTTTTCAAAAATTTGTCTTCCTTTGACCGCGTCGGCTGTCGGAAGCCTTTCACATCGAAATCCAAATGGATTTGGCTTCCGCAACAGCGGATGCTCGGACCCTTTCCTCTTCCGACGAACACTTAGGCAATTTCTGCGGCTTTCCCCAAACGGTTCCCGCGTCGGGGGTCGGATGACTTTTACGTCGGACGCGGAATTGCTTCGCTGTCCGCAATGGTGGATGGGAAAACTTCTAACTCTTCCACAACGGCAAAAGATTTACTCCTCCAACCCTTCCGCAACGACGGAAGCTTTACTTCTCCAACCCTTCTGCAATGGCGGAAGCTTTACTTCTAGTTCTGCCGACTGCTCAACATTTCAACAAAATTTTTAAATTTTCACAGTCTTCCCCTGGTTCGGCTGGGTAGAATGAGATACACCTCTATCAGTTTCTCCCTCTTGGCCCATAGAGGCCCATTGTTGCAACCTAGAGCTCTGATACCATTTTGTCACGTCCCCAAGCCTCCAACCGGCAAGGAAGATGCGACTCAATCATTAACTACCTGGGCTAACCGCCCATGAACATGTACATGCATAAAAATTGCTGAAACAGAATGCTTAAACATGCATAGATGCAATTATCTACCAAGCATAGTGGAAAACAACATTCATTCAAACCAGCATTCTTTCAGCATGTCCATTTCATTTTCATTAACAGTAAATATAGAATTGTAGAGGTAAAATACACAAGATCACTTATCTTATGATGAACTCGATCCGCAACCAGCTACGTCGCTGCAATGTTCCACCCAACCATAGGCCAGCGTGCTCCTTAATCTCTCAGCAGCGCTGCCACCCTCGAGCTGGGCATGATTCTCCAAGGAATAAGGGAACTAGTAGGCTTACACATAGCCAGGAATATACAAAACACACAGCCAAGCCGACAGAGTTGGGTTTATCAGGCCATTGAGGAGATGGAGAAGGAAAATTGCTAAGCTAGTGAGCTCATTACAGAGCCAAGAACACCTACACCAGAACTAGCCTGACCTCTAAGACACCCAAACACACCCAACACAAGGAATCAGTCCCTTCTCTGCTACATAGTCCCTGAGGCCCTGCATTCCCTTCCAGTGCTATTCAGGGGTGATGGAGAAGAAGGCTATCCCTCTAGCTCTATCTGTGTGGTTCCCAGCCACCAGGTTTATCAAGCAAATCTAAGCCAACATCCCTGCCCCTCTCACAGTCTGAAGACCAACCATTTCCCACAAGCAATTAAGTCAGCTGTCACAGCATAAACAGGAAAACGACTTCTGAGTCATTATCGGCCCTATCGTGGCCAAAATGACTCTCAGGCGAATTTACAACAGTCGCCAGCATGTAAGGAAGACCACAACAACCATAAGCAACAACATGGGAAAACACAGCCCGTCCTGGGCAATGAAATCACCAAGAAAACATATATAGACCGAGCTGGGGAAGAAGTTACAGTCTCCCAGCCTGTGGGTGAGCGTGAGCAACAATGCAGAACCCACAATCGTCCCGTGAGTAAAGGATACGGCCACACTATCCACAAATCTGCAGAATAAAACTGCTGCGTGGGTAAATCCAGCAAAATCCTATGCGTGAAGACAAAAACGGGAAGGAATCCCTCTGCGTGAAAATGCACAGCAATGGAGAGGACGCGAATTTTCAGGAGAAAATTGCGTGGGTAAAGCCCCAGGAAAATTCCTGTGCGTGAAAATAGTGAGCGGCCAAATGGAAGTGCGTGAAGGTGAACAGCTACCAGGAGGACACGAATTGCAGTGTGTGGGTGCTCAGCAACTCGTGGAGAGGAAGATGAATGTCTGCGTGAGGGAAAGAACAACAAAATCGTGGGTAGAGTGTGCGTGTGGGTGAGGACTGACAGTCCTGCCACCCCACTCCCAAAATCATTAACTGCTTCAACCACCAGCAGTCTTCCATAATGAAAGTGGTTGGAATAAGAAAAGGAAGAAGACACATGGGTTTTTCCCCTCATTGGCCAAAGTTGACAATTTCCCCACCCTTATCCTTGTGAAAATCATGCCCCCTTTTGATTTAGTTGCCGCGATAGTAGCTGGTCGGGTTCATTTAATTAATTATAGATGCATATTTACATGGTGATAAACCCAAAACATATGCCGCATGCCCCCGATATACCATCGGTGACCATTTAAATCCAAGGCATAGCATTGCCGATCAATGGTGGGGCCTTGGCCTTTAGCTCCACACCACGATCACTTACAATATATACATCATATACATCTAATGTAACGGGGTCAAAACCTGGGTGTTGCATTCATATATCAAACAATATTTCAAATATCATCGAATTGATTAATAAAATCACAAAATAATAAGAATAAACCAGAATTTGCATAAATCCCAAATGTATTCATACCTGAGGCTGAATGATAAGCTGTATGAAAGGAATATGTAAAAAAGGTGACAAAATAGATGTAAAAAGAGTAATTTATCATTCGAAAATAGTATCAAAACTGGGATCAACATTCCCCCAAACCAGAGATATGCCAGGTCCCCCTGACAAAACAAAGATGAGTTAGGAAGAAGGCTGAGCTGCATTAGCAACTGCCTTCGACTTAACAGATGAAACGGGGGATTTAAACTTCAATTTCTTGACCTAAGATTTTAAAACAACACTCCTCTCCTATCGAGAATTATGTGATGAATTTAGATCCTAATTTGATGTCTTCAACAGCCTTAACTTGCAGACGCAAATCCTTATTCTCTTGCCAAATTTCTGTAATTAACTTGGCGTATTCTTCATTCCGACTCGCTGACTGTGCCAATTCTTGAGTTAATTGGCATACTGTTGGCTTATTAGGAGTGGATGGTTCTGCAGGCTACTTGGGGTCTGGAGGTGGACTCAATTCCCTGGATGGTATCTCGAGGTCAACATAGGGAATTTGTATTTTCAGGATTCATGCCCTGAGCACGTGTAGGGACAGTCTCACGAGCAACATCTTTGAGAAATTCGGTTGAGACACTAGCCAATGTGTATAGAGGTGAGTCTGGGTCAGGTTTATCTGCTTCGACCATGCTATCTGGATGACTGGACTGAATATCAGGCTGAACAGTGGTCTGGATGATGGGCCGAACAATGGAATGGGAAAACTTCGCCTTCTAGTCCCTAGTACGAATTCGTGGAAAAGGTAAAAACTCAACAGACACAGGATTAATAGGGGTTAAATGGGCATATGGACTTGCCTCTGGTGTATCTTCATCGATGTGCATGATGTCAGGGCTCTTCTTCTCTGTGGATGGGGTTTGACTGGATTCATGATTATGGAGATGCCTAGGGCATTTTTGAATATTGAGGTGAGGGCTTAGAACTTTGAACAAAAAAGTATCCCAAGTATGATTCCTGAGCTGATCCAAGATCAAGAGCTTGATCAGGCTATGGTGATACAAACTGCCCCTAGGATTAATGGTATTCTTCCTAAATTTTCCTGACATTTTCTCCAATCGTTTTAGGAAATAAAATGGAAAACTGAGAAACTGTTGATTAACAAAATGCGCCAGTAAACGAAGATGGAAAGATTTGAATACACTGAACTTACCCTCACAGGTGATAAGGTGGATGATGACGAATATAGGGTTAAGGTATTTCGGCTTAATCCATTCTCGATGGTATCCTTTGGCACCTGCAACATGCTGGAACTCTGGCTTGAGAGCAAAGTTGTGGGATGATCGAGGGAGAAACTAGTGTTTGTGCCAGCAAGTGCCTTCTCTTGGGAGCTTAGTCGCAAGGGCGATAGTCTCCTCAATTACCTAGAAAATGAGATGACCAACCCTGGCCAATTTAGCATCAAAACCCATCACAAAAAGTAGCGAAATTTCTTCATCACACCCTTGAAAAGGTGAAGAAATGGGTTCCATCTAGCCCGAAAGAAAATATCCCTACATTCCTGAAACTACGACATTTGGAATTGATCTTGATAGTTTTCGGGATCAAGACGGTTTGCCATTGTTTAGACAGAGGAAAGGATGCAAGGTTTGTAGAGGGTATAGGAAGATGGTGACTAAAATGACTCTACAAGGACAATGATAAGTGAGGGTGATAGAATGGAAAGAAAATTGCAAGAAGGTGAGTTGAAAACATGCTCCATACGAGCGATTGAATGATCACAACAGACACTTGTCATGTCTAGATGATCGTGCCATCATGGCGAATCTTGAATCATGTGTCATCAAAGGATGCATGCGTTAATGATTTTGTAAAGTTTTGATTAGTTCAACCATGTCCAAAGTAAAACTTTGGATAGGTTGAACATGTTACTCAATACGATTTCATAAAACACATTCACAACCATAATAACTTGAATTAACACGAGGATCGATCACTTGATGGTTTATGCTCGGAATTAGATAAAAGGATAAGTGTGATGGTAGTATAATGATGACTGGAAAGTTCCTAAGGTCATATCACATCCATATGGGGCTTAAACAAGATCGTATCATGTCAAAATCGTAGAAAATCATGGGTCGAAATTAGTCTTAATAAAGTCATAATGTTCTTATAAGCATGTAGATGTGACTTGATAATTATGGGTATAGGTCATTTAACTTAACTTTTTGCCAAAAAAAAAATTAAGTAACAATACACTTAACTATTGTTGCTATAATATCACAATTTTTTATTCAGATTATGATTTTGGCATTCCATTCAGACCAGCATTCGACCCTTCATATGGTCCTGCATATGATCCTTCATATGGATTTTCTGTAAAAATATGCTTCGCTGGATCAGGTTGCTACTAATTATCCTGAAAACACTTGTCATTTGTCAGAGATGAATGATCCTTTTATAAATAGTCATAAAAATAAAGACAGTGTAATATTCACAGTATAATCTTCCCCCCAAACCAAAAATATGGTGTGTCCTCAAGCCATGAGAAAAACTAAGTAATTTAAAAATAGTTTAATACAGAGTTCTATCAGGTTGTTATCATTTTTTCAAGAAAAAGAAAAACTAACTAATAAATGGAAATGATTCAGATATGTACATTCATAAGAAAAATAACAGTGCTTAGGAAAACCAGGTGAATAATGATAGCATAACTCGAAAAATTTCATGGGAAAAGCTAGTCATCCATGCCTCATTGTAAGGATTTCTTGTCATCTCAAGAATATTTTGAGTTTACCCTGTGGAGTTTGTGAGATTTTATAGCTATGGGTCCCATTTCTAGGATAATCGTATCCTAGGTATTGGTTGAATTAGATGGCTGGGTCCAAGCCCAACTTACATCCATTCTCTAATGACATCATAAACAATTGGCCTAAACATGCATTTATATATTTTGTTTTTTTCTTATATATATTATCATTTTCGACGAACCATGTGCATAGTCATGCATTAACCAGATCTCTTTTACCCGATACTGCCCCGCTTCTAGCAGGCTTGTTCAGTACCCCGATGGGTTTATCTTGGTACCATGCAAGCATAGCCCAGCTGCCAGGAGGCATGTTCAGTACCCCGACAAGTTTACTTGCATTTACCGAGCTCCATTTTTTTAAAAATGTTACTTAGCATTGACCCATTGCCAGCAGGCCTGTTTATTAACCCAGTAGGTTTTCCTCTTATAATGATTTTAAATATTTGGAAGCCGATTGATACTAGAGCGTGTTAAGCCTACTAAACACAGAAATTCAAATTTCTAGAGAAAACCTTATAACTAAATTTTATAATGGCCAAAACCGTAGATCATGTCAAAAGAGAATAACTTAAAGCTATCCCTTGACCTCTCAGTCTATCTCCTTCATAAAATATCAATAATGTTCCGCACAAGAAGAAATTCCACTTACTCTCGGGTTACCACAAAAATGCTTAAGAGACAAGTTTTGATAATAAGTATAGGATGAACTAGTAGTCCATAGGTGTAAGATGAGAATCTGAAGAATATGATAATTAGAGTAGGTCTTTCAAGAAATGTACATGTCTGAATCAAAATACCATATATAAAATCATTAAGAATCATAGAGAAAATGGTATATAGAGAATTCCTTTAATTTTCACTATAAACTTCAATTTTCGAAAGTACCCAAAAAGAGTTGAGATACATTATGAGTCTTTTAGTGCATTTCCCTTTTCAGATAATAACTCATGAGCTGCTTATAGAGATAATGTATTTGTAATCAACTGCAAAATCACTTGTTAGATGATTCATATTTATTCATAACAAAAGCATCTATAAAATTCATAAGAATGAGAAACAGGAAAAAGAGTCTTTCTTCTTTAAATTAAAAAACTGCAACAAATGATCATGGGAATGAAACCTCTATATAAATGTAGTCAATTTGTTATAAATGAATCTTATTTATCCCGACGAACAAAAACATATTTACATATATACAAGTAATCACAACCCAAAATAACTTTAAGGATCAGGAGGAGGAGGAATAATTTCCTCTTCAACCAGTTCCATCTCCTTCTGCTGCAAGAAATTTTGTACAAAATCCTGTTTAGATATTGGTTGGTGGTAAAGTCTAAGTCTGTGTCCATTTAATACAAAGGAAATTTGTGAACCATCAATTGTCTTAATTTCTACTGACCCATTGTCGAAAGTTGTAACTACTTCATATGGACCCATCCAACGAGTAGTTAATTTTCCTTTAAAATTTTTGTACCTTGAGTCGAATAGTAATGCTCAATCCCCAGTATTAAATTGCTTTTGCTTAATAAATTTATCATGCCATTTATTCCGTTGATTCTATATTAACATTGTTCTTTGGACTGCATCTTGTCTAATTTCATCTAACTCATTAATCTGTAAAAATCCTTGTTTCTGTCCGTCGTCCATATCCATGCCTAACTATGCGGCCATACGAAAGGTCTTAACTTGGAACTTGATAGGTAAAATGAATTTCTTGCCACATACTAGCTCATAAGGGGTATGACCAGTAGTGTTTCTCCATGTTATCCTATAGGCCCACAAGGCCTTTGGGAGTCTATCTTCCCAATCCTTATGATGTAGCTAAATAGTTTTAGTTAAGATAGCTTCTAATACCTTATTTGTTGATTCTACCTGGCCATTGGCTTGTGGATGGTAAGGTGAGGATTTGCAATGTCGTATACCATATTTCATGGTAAGCTCTTTCATTAATTTAGAGGTAAATTGAGAACCTTGGTTAGTGACGATTTCTCTTGGCACACCAAATCGAGTGAATATTTCTTCATATATAAATTCTACCACAGATTTCTCTGTAGCTCTAAATAAATATTTAGCTTCTACCCATTTGGTAACGTAGTCTGTTCAAACCAGGATATACTTCTTATGGGACATGGGAGAAATTGGTCCTACAAAATCAAGAGCCCACTTCTCAAAAGGCTCAATCATGACTTGAGGCTATAAAGGCATCTCATTAGATGACGTAGGTCTACCCATTCTTTGGTATCTATCACATCCTTTAACATATCTGGCAGCATCCTTAAAAATTCTTGGCTAGTAATAACCAGAATGCAATACTTTGTATGCTGTCATCTCGTCCTCTCGTACACATAATCTAATAATAAGATATGGACCAGTGTGAAAGAGTTCATTATCAACCCAAGAATAATTAGAGCTCTGGACTATAATGCGGTGTTTATCGTGCGGGGACAGGTGGTTTGGTAATTTCCCAGTTGCTAAATAATTGGCAATGTCTGCAAACCAAGGGGTTTGAACAGACACTGCAAATAAATGTTCATCGGGAAAATTATCATCAACAAGTTTAGCACCAACATCATAGTGAATACGAGAGAGGAAATCTACTACCAATTTTTCTCTTCCAGGTCAATCGACGACAGTGATATTAAATTCTTGTAATAAAAGAATCCATCGAGTCACTCTACCATTGGTAATTGGTTTATTCATAAAAAATATGATGGTAGAATGGTCCGTATGCACAAAAACTTCATATCCTGTAATATAATGAAGAAATTTATTAATAGCGTAGACTACTACTAAGAATTCCTTTTCAGTGACAGTGTAATTCAGTTCGGTAGGAGATAAATTCTTACTAACAAATTAAATGACATAAGATGCTTTGCCTTGTTTTTGGCCTAGGACTCCTCCTATGCCTGTATCAGAATCATCAGTGGATATATGAAAAGGAACGGACCAGTCGGGACCCCTAAGTATTGGTGCCACTGATAATTTAGCTTTTAAGACTTCAAAAGCACTTTGACAAGATTCTGTACTTTGGAATTCTACATCCTTTGTAAGCAGCTTAAACATTGGTGCAACTATTTTAGTGAAATTTTCAATAAAATGGCGATAATAGCCTGCATGGCCAAGAAATATCCTTACCTCTTTTTGAGTTTTTGGAGAAGGAAGGCCAACAATTGCTTCTATTTTAGCATGATCTACCTTGATTCCTTGGGAAGAAACATGATGCCCCAAAACTATGCCTTCTGTTAATAACATTTTTTATTTTTCGTGACTAAGGGCTCGGTTTGTTTTGTGACATCAGGTCAGGACCTTCTCAAGGTTATCAAGGGCCTCTTGAAAGGTATTACCATAGGCTATAAAATCATCCATATACACCTCTACACAGTCATGTATAAGATCAGAAAAAATTCCTAGAACTGCACGCTGAAAAGTGGTAGGTGCATTACATAATCCAAATGGCAAAATTCTATTTGTGTATGTTCCCTAAGGGCATGTAAAAGTGGTCTTATCTTGATCCTCGAGTGCTATTAAAATATGATTGTATCCACTATACCTGTCAAGAAAGGAAAAATATTGCTTACCAGACATAGTATCTAGCACTTGATCAATAAAGGGCAAAGGGAAGTAGTCTTTAAGAGTGGCCTTATTTAGTTCTCTAAAATCAACACAAATACGCCATTTCCCTGTGACTTTATTTGGGACTACCACTAGAGGAGACACCCATTTAATGTCAGAGATAGGATAGATGAAACCAACATTCAGAAGTTTTTGTAACTCTTCTTTCACTATATCTTTCAAAGAAGGGTTCATCCTCCTCTGAGGCTGCCTTATAGGGGATATACTGGCATCCATATAAATATGGTGAATACAAGTGTCAGGGTGTATACCTTTCATGTCAGTGTATTCCCATGAAAATGCTCTAGATTGAATTTTAAGGACCTTAAGCAATTGTTCTTGTTGACTCTCGGTTAATCCTGCATTTATGTGTAAGACCTTCCCAGAGATAACTTCACAAGGCATGGTATAAGACCCTATGTGCTCCTCAATTGAAAAGAGACATGGTGTTTATATGGATGTTTAGAGAGCCATATTTTCTTGAAACTCATCTCCAAAAATTTGATTGAATTGGGAAAAAGACTGAGGAAAATCTATACAAGTTGTTGAAGAGACAAATTGATTTAATACATTCTCAGTAGTCTGCTCCTGAATTGCCCAGGAGTAGTCACTAGGAAAGAAGAGATATTCAATATTTTCATCCACAAAAGGGAAATATAACCACCACAAGGTTTCAGTTATAGGTTGTGCCGGGGGGCATAAAGCTAGTTTTTGTGTGGACAACCCATTAGAAATGGTCATTTCCCCATCCCTACATCCTATGAAGACGTTGGCGGTAACCAACCATGGTCTTCCCAGTATAATAGGATGTCCTTTGGAAGGATCCTTTGATTATACTACCATGAAATCAACAGGATATTCCTGGTAAGGATACTGATACACCAATGTCATCTAGAACCCAAGAGGTTTCACCGTAGTGCGGTCTGCTAGTTCCATAATTTAGGGGGTAAGTCGAAGAAATTGTCCCAATTGTAAAGATTCTAAGACTACAATGGTCATCATATTAATGGAAGATCCTAAATCAATAAGTGTATTTCCTATGGCAGTATTATTTACGATAAGAGTCACTACTGGAATTCCTGGGTTTGTATACTTTGCAATTCTAGATTGGTCAGTCATGCATTCAGACATTTCTCCTATAACTTGAATATTGGGGGGGTCTTTTTGTTTCCTTCTTGGCTTATTAATGTAGAGTTCCTTTATTACTTTACCATAAATTGATATATCCTTAATGGCTTGTAATAGAGGGATCTTGACAGAGACATTTTTTAATTAATTTAGAATGTCATACTCAGGATGGACTACAAATTTTTCTATTACTAATCGTTCTAGAAATGGAGGGATTCTTTGTTCCTGAATGGGTTCTTGCTGAGGATGGGTATGCACTGGAATTTTTGGCACATCCTGCAAAATGGCATCATTCATGACTTCATTGGGATCTTCTTCATCATTCTATTCACGAATGATGACTGATGACTTGGTTCTGTCATCCACAACTCTTCCAGATCGTAATTGTATCTCATGTATAGGTACAGTCAAAATAACATAGGATGGAAGAGTTTGCACCTCAATGCTATTAAGAGCTTGAGATGGATTATTATTCAGGTTAGGTATCGGTTGTGCAAGTAACAATGTAGGTCGTGGAGGGTTTGTATTTTGGAAGTGATGAGGTTGTTGTATAATAAGGGGAATTGGAGGCAAAAACCCTGGTAAACATTGCTGGGTATTGGCTAAGTGCTGAGGATACGCATGATTAGGTGCAGATATAAGTGGTGGTTGGGAGTAGGACTGTCCCCTCCATCCCTATGGCCAATACTGTTTCTGAGTAAAATGAGGAGGAGGAGGATACTGGGGTGGTCAATGTTGCCAACTTGTAGTGTTCCACTGTTGAGGTGGCTGGTAGGGTTGGTAATAAGGTGGAGGCTATGGTGACAAGTTCTGATATGGTGGCAAGTCCCTTGGTTGCCAAAGAGGCCTCCTAGATGCTTCACCAACATCCCCACTCTTATATATGGCTTTAACCCTGATAACGATGGGAAATTGTCTGTTGGATGCTCCTCCGTACAGATATGACATACAAAGATGTTGTTTAATGGGAATTCCCATTGGGGATGTTTAGTCCTGCATCTTGGAAAGAAAATTCTCATTGCTGCACGTTCTTCCTCTTTCCTTTCCTTGGCTTGCAAAGCATCTAGTTGAGAACCCATTTCTCCTAGGATATCAGTTTTGAAATTTTCCAATAAGTTCCCTAATTCCATCCTTGTAACTCCTCCTGAATTGGGAGTATTCCCTTTTAGATTCCTATTATATGGCTCCTGAATATTTCTCTTGACTTTCCCCTTACTTCTAGAGTAATTTCTACATATCTCCCCAATTTGTGAAAAATTTTTATGAGAGATATCGCTAGATTCCATGAGATTGAGGTTTTCTACCAGGTTTTCTAAGATCCCTTTAAGAAAGAGTGTTCGTACTGCATCTTTTCGAAGGTCATTATGTTTAGATTTATGTGATGTATAGATAAATCTTTTTAGATATTCTTCCAAGCTTTCGTCTTCAAGTTGCTATATCTTAAAGATATCGTTTCGAGAGTCTCTTGGTTTGCAATACTCTTGGTATTTCCGTAAGAATGTAGTTTTCATATCTTCCCAAGTGCTAATACTAGATTATCCTAATCCCATGAACCATCTTAAAGAAGAGTCTTTTAGTGTAGCAGGAAAAAGTTTTAATTTATGAGCATCTTGTAGATATGTTTGAATGTAGTCATTACGCAGTAGAAAATTGCAGATAAGAAGGAGCTGCGTTGGAGAAAATTGAAACTCTCGACGTTTCGATCCCTATTATGGGATCATCATCATGAGACCAATGAAGCTTGAGGTGAGGTAATTAAGATGCCCGTCAATTATATATGTGTAATAAGCTCTGTGATGTATAATCAATTTGAGAAGAAGTCGGTTCTAGGTTTTAATGAGAGGAGTCGATTTTGGTTTTAAATTTTTTTTATTATAATTATAATTATTTAATTAATTTTAATTTTATTTAAATATAATTCTAATTTAAAATAATTGTTTAAAATTTTTAATTATAATTAAAATTAATTAAATTTAAAATTATTTAATCAATTATACTTATAATTATTTAATTTAATTTTAATATTGATTTTATTTGAGTTTAAATTTAATTTTAATATCATTGTTTTAAAATTTTTCTTTATTATAATCAAAATGATAATTATTTAAATAATTTTAATTTTATTTAAATTAGATTTGATTTTAATATAATTGTTTTAAAAACCTTTTATTACGGCAGCTTAGATTTTTAAGTGAAATAGTTTTACTTAGGGTTTTTCATATGTTTATATAAGGGTGTAATGTTTATTTTTAGCATTAATTTTTTAATAAAGTTTTAAAGTAGTTTAAATAGGGTTTTTTCTTTCTCTTTTCTACCTCAGTATATAATTATGTTAAAGTATTATGTGTGTAGCACAAATATGTTAGTAGAGCCATTTTGAGGTTTTTTTTTTTAATAAATAATCTTTATTAAGGAATAATTTTTTTACCAAAAGGGGGGAGTTTCTAGGTATTAAGGTTTTAATGATGGTGTTTTGCCTAATTAGACATGAAGTTTTGATAGAAGTCAAGGCTGTGATTAATGATTAAAGTGTTTATTTATGGTTGTTAATTCTTGAGATTTCTTTGATTTGCAGGGAGTGAAGAAGTGGTTTCCAAGAATCACTAATCTTGGCGCCATCATCCCCGTTGAGGCAATTCTCATTAAGGTTAATTTCAATTTTCTCTCTGATTTTCCTTTTGATTAGGTTGTCCTCCCACCCAATGACCTTTTCATTTTCTATGAAGATGTGATGACCAGTAATGTGCGCATCTTATAGTTGTTAATTCATAACAACCAAAACAATAACATTAAATTTACCATGGAGATCGAAGAAAATAATAAAATTCCTTTTCTGGACATCCTTATCTCAAGAAAAGAAGATGGGTTGATCTCACACCAAGTATATAGGAAAAATACCCACACCGATAGGTATCTACATGCCGACTCCCATTATTTCCCACCTCAGAAAGTTGGTGTAATCAATACCATTGTAACTAGAGCTTTGAGGATCTCAAATAAAGAACACATCAAAGAAGAGATTGACCATTTAGCAAAAGTTTTTGAGGATAACGGATACAGTGGTAGACAATTTAGGAAGTTAGTAGCCTCTTCCAATAAACCTAGGAAGAGTGGGACCAAGGACAAGCATGAGGACATTAACGTAAACAAAATATTCCTCCCATACATAAAAGGCACCACAGATAGATTAGCCAAAACCCTCAAAAGAAATAAAATCCAGGTATTCTTCACACCTCCCAACACCATTAGAAACATGGTAGACTCCCTTAATGACCCAATTGAACCCAAAGCATACAAAGGAGTCTACTCCATTCCCTGTTCTTGTGATATGTTGTACATAGGAGAAACTGGGCGTTCCATGGAGACAATATTTAAGGAACACATCACTGACCTTAGACATAATAGACACAAGAAGTCAACCCTTGCAAAACAGGTGCACATAAGTGGCCATCACATCTGCCTAGAAAACGCAAAGGTCATTGCTGGGGAGGACAACCTAATCAAAAGGAAAACCAGAGAGAAAAATGAAATTAATCTTAATGAGAACTGCCTCAACAGGGATGATGGTGCCAAGATTAGTGATTCTTGGAAACCACTTCTTCACTCCCTGCAAATCAAAGAAAGCTCAAGAATTAACAACTATAAATAAACACTTTAATCATTAATCACAGCCTTGACTTCTATCAAAACTTCATGTCTAATTAGGCAAAACTCCATCATTAAAATCTTAATACCTAGAAACTCCCCCCTTTTGGTAAAACGATTATCCCTTAATAAAGATTATTAAAAAAAAAAACTCAAAGTGGCTCTACTAATATATTTGTGCTACACACCTAATAATTTAACATAATTATATACTGAGGTAGAAAAGAGAAAGAAAAAACCCTAATTAAGCTACTTCAAAACTTTATTAAAAAATTAATGCTAAAACTAAACATTACACCTTTTATATAAATATATGAAAAATCCGAAGTAAAACTATTCCACTTAAAAATATAAGCCACCCTAATTAAAGGTTTTTAAAACAATTATATTAAAATCAAAATCTAATTTAAATAAAATTAAAATTATTTAAATAATTATAATTTTAATTATGATAAAGAAATTTTTTAAAACAATCATATTAAAATTAAATTTAAACTCAAATAAAATTAATATTAAAATTAATTAAATAATTTTAATTTTAAATATAATTAAAAATAATTTAAATTAAAACCAAAACCAACTCCTCTCATTAAAACCTAGAACCGACTTTTTCTCAAATTGATTATACATCACAGAGCTTATTACACATATATAATTGATGGGAATCTTACTTACCTCACCTCAATCTTCATTGGTCTCCTAATGATGATCCCATAGTAGGGATTGAAACGTCGAGAGTTTCAATTTTCTCCAACGAAACTCCTTCTTACATGCAATCTCGTAGATAGTTATAACTTCTACAGAGGATGTCAAACTCAAAGAAAAATGTGTCTGGGTATTCATTACTCTTCCCATAGAAAGTAGGTAAGGAGGAAGGAGGAATGTTCTTCATATTTATATATTGTTCAGTCTCTAAAATAGGGAACCTGAAGGTAGTCTCGGTTCAATTTTGTCCTTCTCCTTCATCATTTCTAACCTCGTCATGGCCTTCATTCTCTCCCCATCGCTCCATGTAGGTTTGATTCCTAAAGAGTGTGTACCTAGGAGGCTCCTTTCGAGGTGATAATGGGGCGTCCCAACGTTCTTTTTCGGGGGAGATCTTCCTACGATCAACTATGTTTTTATTATATTCTATAGGGATGGTAGGTGCTACTGTGGAGGTTTCTATCTGTGAAATACCTGTATTTGTTGAGCCACCAAAGAGGGATTGTACCTGGGCAGGATCAATGAAATCAACAAAGTTAGGATCCCCTAATAATGAGAAAGTTGTATTGTTAGGTTTCTGTACTAGTGGAGGGTTGAGGGTTTCCAAAGGTTGACCCTCTTGAATTTCTTCAGCATTGGGATCCTTAGGATAGTATGTATACCTAAAACAATGGAAAATTGTCTAAATGATCTAACTATTAGCTGATTTTGTGCACATGCAAACAAGATGCATAAAGGACAGTAAGTAAACTTATTCAGTAATCAAACTAACAATGAAAATACTTATACTAATTCATGATATAAAGAAACTATTGTCTATTTCATTATAAAACAAATGAAAGTGTAACCAAAGTAAATCTATAACAGAGCAAGAGTTAACATAACTAAATTTACTGTAAATTAAATCTAAGATATAAAGCAATTCAGATCTATGTAACTATCAATATAAAATTGAACAACAAGCTTTAAAAAGACTGGAAAGGAAACTAACTACATGTGCAACTGGTTATTTAATTATGGAAATGAAACTATATTAACAACAAAACACATGCTATAGGAGATAATGAAATAAGCAATTACAGGAAACTGAAATTACATAAGCAAAACTGGAAATGAAACTATACTAGCTGGAAGAAAAGAAATGATGAAAATACACACAAAAATGGAGACCACTGGTTGTTGAGGGGCCCTCTCAGCAATTAGGGTTGTGCTTCAATCACTCACAGAGACATGAGCATAGATGAACAACAGAAATATGACTTATATTAAATTTCAGAACAGTATTACAGAGTTTCTCTCCTAATGTTGACTGATTAACATGCTATCTAACTATGCTCTCGCTTGGAGGTAGGTATATATAGCGTTTACAAGGATGAGTAGGTTGACACTTTCAGTGGTCGACCGCTCCTAAAATAGTCAACCATTATTACAACAAACATCCATATGCCAACACATAATCATTCTCATGCTCCTTCGCGCAGGGGTTCTACTCACGTGGGCAACGGCATATTGTTTCTTGCTGACATGGGGCATGAGTCGTGGTGTCGAAAGGGGAAGGTAGGATGGCAAGCCTTCTAGAGCGAGGATCATCCAGTCATCGAACGCGTGGATAATGAAGAAAATGAAAACCATTATACACTTTAACGTTCAAGATTATGCCAACTAACAATGCAGAGTTTGATTGGTGGGCTGAACGGTGAGTTGGATGCAATCTGCACATATCTAGCATGGGTGCATGTCCAATATCAGCTCATGCAAAGACTATAACCTACAAAACAATTTCATATATCAAACAATATTCCAAATATCATTGAATTGATTAATAAAATCACAAAATAATAAGAATAAACCAGAATTTGCATAAATCCCAAATGTATTCATACCTGAGGTTGAATGGTAAGTTGTATGATAGGAATATGTCAAAAAGGTGAAAAATATATGTCAAAAGAGTAATTTATCATTCGAAAATAGTAACAAAAGTGGGATCAACAAAGGGGTCACACTAGTCGTCAACAAGTTGGATGTCAACATTTAAGGGTTGTATAGCTCAATGTTACCATGCAAGGGTTAGTCACGAGTCACCACAAGGATAAACATCACATACAAGTAAACATTCAATCCAACATAACATAATAAGGCAACATGATATCATACTAGGCTCATTCACATCAAGTTAATGTGAGGGTAGTTTACCCAACCTTCTCAATTGTATGTGGTCATACGTCTCATCTGTCTCATGAAAAGTGTGGAATCTCATAATCATCATCACTGGATAAATATTCCCATGTTGTTATATTATCTTCCTCAGGTTAACTCAACAAGGGGTCACCATCCCCTTGAGGATAACCACAGTGCTCGTAAGATGTCACACATATTAAAAAATAGGCTATGCAACAAAGTGAACAAACATTTCATATATAAATTGTAAAAAACACAAATATAGGTATATGAATTGTTTTAATAAGCATAGTATTATATACAGTATTATCAAACAGAGAGTTGCAATAATCATTAAAGTACTGAAAAGAAAAATAGTAATAACAGTAGCAATAAATATCAGATCTAAGTTGTTAATGAAACAAAAAAATGTTGAAATAACAATAACATGAATATATTAGATCTAAACCCATTATAAATGATATGGGAATCTCATCTTCCTTAGGTTAACTTAGGAAGGGGTGGCCAGCCCCTCAAGGATAACCATAGTCCTCGAAATATGTCACACATGTTCATAAATATGAATTGAGCAATAACATTCACAGTATGAACCTCAATTGTAAAATATGACCATGCAATGACTAAAACTTAAAAAAATTTGTAAATATTTTAATTCTTTGCTTAGTCAAATACAAATCTTAAATGAATACAACTACATTTTTTTGCTTTGTTTTTTTTCTTTCACAAATTCCAATATGGGGACATCTAATTCATTGTCATTTCCCATTTTATTTTTTGTACCCTCTCTTTCTATTGATTGTGTGGGCATTCTCTCCTGTACCATGCTTATGGTAGGTTGAATATTAGGGCGTGGAGGTCACTAGAGAGATGCATCCCCTGCAAAAACCATGCATGTTATGTAGATATAAATGCGTAGTTATTATTGATATACCTATTTATTTATTTCCAATATCATTACAATGACATTTACCTGTTTCATGACTAGGTGAGACAATTGGAGTGTTCATTGGTTCTATCATTTGTTGCTCTTCCAGTTGAGCATGAGAAGGCACATGATCTCCCATTCGCAAAAGAAAATTTATTAGTACACGTCATCAATTATATATTTAAAATCATATTAAATACTCCTATTTTATAGCATACATACCTGAATGGCTATGTTGCTCGCCACCACCATGAGGCAACTCCCCATCTTCATGTGGTACCTATTCGGTACCACTACCCTCATTGCTTTTGTTTCTCTCACCCTGAAAACAACAAGAAGCATTTATTTTTCGATTTAATCATTCATGAATAGATTACACAAGTACATTATAATTTTGTCCATATTGGTTTTATTTACCCATGTGTGCGTCAATGGGGAAATAGGGGTATTCCCCAAGCTTTTTCGGTGTTCCATCACATGTTGAAAAATGTACTTGAAGCCAAGCCTCAAGTCTTCTTCAGTGGATTCCTATTCAAAAGCATTTCCCCGCAATGCATAATGCCATAAAAATTGCTTGTTATGAATCAATTATTTGTTCATTACCTTTAGAAAAAAAATTGGCTACAAATAATGATCGTTTGAGTCTTACAATTCGTGCTTTTAGTTTCTGATATCCAACTTGGCCTAGTTTGAGCTGCCTATGTTTTTCTACTCTTTCCTTTGTATCTTTAGAGGTGTTGGGAAACCTATGAAAGGTTTGAAATATGTTAGATATCACAACTTAAATATATTTAAAAGTAAAAAAAATGAACATTTTTCATTGAAAATATGATATGTGTGATACCTTCTTGAACGAGTGGCCAATTCTTTCCTTATTTCCTCAATTCCTTCTCCATTACATGATCCATGAGCTGCTTCCACTCCTTGGAACCATCATAGAAATCTCGTACTTAGGGTTAATTTGCAAATTGTCCATATAATTTGCTTTGACATATTTCAAATTTAAGCCAGTTGCTACGGTGACACCTTTTTGTTGAAGGTATCACCAAACAAGCTAACCATGTGGTTCATTAGATCATATTTAAATTTGTCATTTTGGGAATTACACTGTGTACGAATGGTGGGCCCAAAAATTTCCAACACATTCTCATGCGGGTTCTTATAAAAAATATTATTTCATGCAAAAAAAATATGATCATTAATTAAAAATAGTTTGAGGTATGTGGCTTTGAATTACATGAAAAAAGCACTAAATTAATTAAATAATACCTGCAATATTTGGTATCTTTATTGGAACGCAATAATGGTCCACCAAGAGGGTAACCAAAAATGATCCCATGTTAACCACATGTACTACTCCATGATAGAAACTTTCACATTTGATGCTACTATCCTCTCTAACATTTTGTGGAGTAGTATTGGATGAAGGGCCCTACTGATCTCCAAAAGTTGGTGAGGTCATATCATCTAAAGTGAATTGTTGGTCAGGAAAATGAATAACCTCCTTGTTATGGTAGATTGACGATGTGTTGAACAATTGCTACTACCAATACCAACCTCTAAATCTTCTACTTGATGCACAAGTGTTATCTCCAAAAAGCCATACAAAAGGAAAATTTTGATTAATTAGATCATATAAAAATTAGAGAACTAAAATAACATAAATGAATATATTTCATAGTTCGTAAAATATTTCAAAGATTCCACTTACCACATACTGTTCTATTGTTTGCCTCAAGTCATCAATTCTTGCTTTGATTTCTGTAGTCCTGGGTCTGATTACAATCAGTTTAAGAATTTTTTAATTGGAAATTTTCAAAGCATTCTTCATAGTTTCCATTGGATCAGTTGAATAAAATATATATTCCTCAATGACCACCTCATCCTCTTAATGTGGTGTTCTCTATAAACATCAATCAATATAAGTATTTAATTTATTTTTATCATTATAAAAATTCACGTTAAAAACTTAACATGCATATAATAAGAAAAATAATTATTTTAGTCATGTTTAGGCACTATTACACTATCATTTACCTGATGTGACACCATTTGTGACTTCCCATGATCATCCTTCCAAAATACAAGAAGCAGTACATATTCATATTGAAAATTAAAAATTGATCCATGTCTAATAAACATGATTAATGAAGAAAAACTTTAGTGTTAATATGATAGTCACATTTACCTGAACAAAAGTTGCATTTGTGTTCTGAATACCCCCTGCCACAATACAATAAGCATGATATCATCTTGAAATAACTCATAACCATAAAAAGGTCAAATGTTAACAACTGTAATATAATGATGAATTGTGGTTACTATTACATTGATGTTATTAGGTACTATTACGATAACATTTACCTAATGCGACAGCATTGGTGACTTCCCACTGTCATCCTACCACAACACAAGAAGCTAGACATATTCATATTTAAAAGTAAAAATTGAACCGTGTCTACTAAATGTGATTATTGAAGAAAAAAATTAATGTTAATATGGTAGTCATGTTTACCTGATCGAAAGTTGCATGTCTGTTCTGAGTACCCCCCTGTCACAATATAATAAGCATGACATCATCTTGATATATTGGGATCACAAGGACAAAAAATGTCAAATGTTAACATTTGTAATATAATCATGAATTGTGGTTACTATTACATTGATGTTTACATCATTAGATCTACTTGCTGGTGGCATCTAGCCGTGATAACCCTACCACAATACAATAATAAAGAAATATTAATAATGAAAAGTACATATAATTAAAAAACTTGTAAGAGAAAAATAATAATGCATCAATCAAAGGTTGATTTAA
Organism: Pseudotsuga menziesii; assembly: GCA_001517045.1. NCBI lineage: Eukaryota > Viridiplantae > Streptophyta > Pinopsida > Pinales > Pinaceae > Pseudotsuga > Pseudotsuga menziesii. The sequence continues at coordinate 89,307 of LPNX010412715.1, read as the reverse complement.
ATGTTGTATAAGATAATTACCCCATGATAGCAAGCCCCACATCTATTCGACTCAAATTGTAATCAATCAACAACTCTTCACCTACAACTAATGATTTTTTTGCACATACACTACAGAATTTGAACCCAAAATCCGACAACAGAATCCGACGTCATTCGACATTTTGCACGGATGTGTCGGACAACAATCAATCTACAGAATGCCGACAACAAAATATTTCTAACTTTGTCGATTATCTGACACTCTGGAGTCGGAATTCTGACGCACGCAATGGAGGTTACCCGACACTTTCATGCCGGATAGGCGTCGGATGTTCGACTCCCATAGTGGCATTTATTCGACGCATAAATGTCGGATCTTTGACGTCCGTGAACCAAAAACAAGTCGGATATCTGACTCATACGCGTCATCGAATATCATCTTCATCATCATCATTGTCATCGTTGACATCATCATTGTCATCATCATTGTCAACATCATCATCATTTCCATTGTCTTCATCATCATCACCATCATCATCTTCATCATCATCATCATCATCATCATCATCGTTGTCACGATCAACATCATCATTGTCATCATCGACATCAACGTCATAATCTTCATCATCATCATCATCATCATCATCATCATCGTCATCATCATCATCATCGTCATCATTTTCATCGTCATCCTCATGATGATGATAATCATCATCAGCATCATCAAGATCATCATCATCATCATCATCATCACAATCATTATCATCATCATAATCATTGTCATTGTCATCATCAACATCGTCATCATCATCAACAACATCATCAACATCATCATCAACAACATGAACATCATAATCATAATCATCATCATCAACATCATCATCAACATCAACATCATCATCATCATCATCACCACCATAATCATCATCGTCATCATCATCAACAACATCATCAACATCATCATCAACAACATGAACATCATAATCATAATCATCATCATCAACATCATCATCAACATCATCACCACCATGCTCAACTTTTCAATCATCCTTCAAAGATATATTTTCATTTATCCAAGATAGGGATGTGTCGTTATGTAGATGGTTCTTCTCTCATTAATGTGAAGGTTCTTTATTCAAGTTAGGATATAATAAAAATATCCTAATACTATTATGGCAATTTATATAATATAAAATAACATATAATAAAAATAAAATACATATAATATAAAATAATATATAATCAAAATAAAAAACATATAATATATAATGTTTTTTGTGACAAGGGTTTTTTGTGCGCACTATGATGTTTTCTCCTTTGTGGGACAAGCTTGAATGCAGACATACCCTTCCTCATTTAGTGGGTTATTCAGAGATTCAATTTACAAACCTTCTTACCTTACAAATGAGAAACTTGCTGTTCGGGTCATGAGCTTAGAATAGGGCTTCGCGCCTCACCCCCTCTCGTATCTGTGAGTCGCTATTATAGTGATCATTCATTTTGTAGCGCATCTATAGATGTAATTACACAATTTCTCTAGTTTTGCATAGACATGCTTGAGAAACATTGTGTGCAATATGGTTTTTGGAATTTGGTTTAGTGTGGCCTCTACGCATTTGGAGAAGGGAGATGACCCCATTGATTCGTAGGTGAGCTAGATTGACTCTGTGTAAAAATGCATTGCTTCGTTGTATTATCCATGGCATGGTCATGCTTTTCATGCCATCGTTGGTTTGTTTGCAGGTGAACGCGAAGGCGCTCCGGGGTTTGCACAGGATACACTATCAACTTGGGATTTCTTCTTCACGGCCATGGTAAGCATGCTAGAAAGATTTACTTGCCTCCTCTCATTCTAGGAATTTATGAGTTGGAAAACTTTACTGGGTTGGGGTTTTGTGTGGCACTTGTTGAATCTGCCTTCAGGGTTTATAATGTAGCTTGCTCTGGTTTTTAATGGACTCTTGTTGGGAGGTTTGGAATTTTTGGGCCGTGGCTGCACCATTACTTGTAATGGTGCCATAACTCATGAATTTTCCATTTAACATTTTTAATAGTTCAACTGTTGTAAAAGAGGCTTCGTGCCTCACTGTGTAAATACATTGCGCGTTGGATTTTGTCAAAACCCCAAATTCTCACAAAAAATTAAAATTTTGATATAACAATAAATGCTAAAACCTGCGGTCTACTAACAGCTAATGGTTTGCAATAAAAGAAAGAGTCAAGTAATTAGTTTCACTAAATCTTAATTATATTAACTCAACAGTTCAATTTTTTTGTAACAAGAATAAAGTCTTCTTGCGTAATGTTTTACTTCAGTTTATTGATGAGTCTTTTCATGTCAAGTAGGTGGAATCTAACTTTTGAATCCAGGGCTTACTTAGCAATTGTGCTAACGCAGAAGATTACTGGTTCTTACAGGTTTACAGGTATGATTGAACAAGCACATTTTTAAAAAATTCTTAAAGTATATAACAATATTTTATTTGGAATTATAAAGCTTAGTAAATAAGCTGCTAAACTTTTAACAGCTTCCGTGAGGTAAAACCATTTGGCTTCCTTCAATTTTTCTTGTAATAAAGTTCAGAAGTAAGCAGCGACATAAAAATATGTTTGCGACTCTAAGAATTAGAATCTCAGTTACAAGTACTTCTACTTTAGTCTATATAAATTGCAATGTTATAATGATTGTTTTGTCAGTATTTATACAATAATACATTATTTTATCTGTGTAACTGTCCCAAATTTTTCTTATGCGAGATAACTTACAGCCTGTTTACCTTTGGATAGTATAAATTTGATTGTGCAAATTGAAAACCATAATGCCTTCCTACATAAGATCATTGTTTGCCTACACTTTAATTTCATGTCGAACCATGAGGTTCTAATAATTTCTGGACTCAATAGAATCATTCCTATTCAATTTCTTAATTTTCTATGGTACTTCTCTTGAATTACATTACTGTCTACAAACAGTTTATCTGAGATTGATGCTCTTGAAATAGGTTGAATTTTTAGTTATCTTGTTTAGTTCTATAACTACTTTACTACCCAATTGACCTAGTGAATCTTTAGTAATTTCCAAGTTGAGTCATAACCCAAAATCCATCAAAGTATTGTCGTTTTGAACTGTGTAACGGAATTTCATAATAGTGTTCTTACGATAAATTTTGTCCACTTCAAAGTTCTATTACCACTTGAGTTATTAGTTCATATAAGTCTTATAGACATGCATAATCTATTTGTTTGATAGACATTCAGTCTATAATTAGTTCATGATCATAAACGTATTTAAATTAGAGTTTATAATCCTCTCAACTAATACATTATGCCATTTATAAAAATCATAACTTGTGAAGTCCTTGTATAAGAGATTTTCCATGTATAAACTATAATCTTTGTACAAAATAAAACTATAGTTAATCGGTGATTAGCATGATCTCTCCCATAAAAAAATTGATCTCTATCTATAATAAAGACAATGTTTAGAGAAAAGAAATGCAATCATCCAAATCGTAATTGTGATGTTATGATATAATAACATAAGGTTAAAAGGTGAAATGAGTATTATGCATGCATGATTTTTTGGCTTTAACTAAGGTTTAAAAGTGACATTCCTTGATAGGTCATCATAACCATAACGTTGATATTCTATCACTACACTAGCATATAATAAGGTGCATATTATTATCGATTTGCATGGCAAATTATTGGGTTGATGATATAGTTTACTCCTCGTTCCAATGATTAAATAATTGGATAACATTTTATGCAGGAAACCATAGTATATGACCCATTGCATGGTTAAATTTAAGTGGCCACGTTGTCGTCTCCTGACCAAGCGTGGAAGGTATATTAGCCACCGTAACCCTAACCCTTATCATTTCTTTCCCACAATTCGCACTGGAACTTGAGGCTGTTCTTCTTGGCTTTCATGGTGGCTGTCGGTCCTCCTCACCTCCAGTTGTCTTGAGTCTTAGTTCAGTGTTGCATTGTCTCCAGTGTGTGGTTCAAAAGCCATTCTCAGTGGCTGGGGTTCTTGCTCTACAAACCTGTGGAGATTATCATTACCGTTGGCTTGCTGTTTGTGTAATATTCCCTTCATCGTCCCTGTGGCTCACTGTCTGCTCCAGTTTCTCTTGTTGTCCTCGTGGCTTGTTGTTGCATGAGGTTTTTATCTTGCAGGCTGTTTGAGTCTTTATTTTGTAAAGCCTGTAGGTGACAGTGCTTCGACGAGGATGTTCGTCGTTTCCATTGACAGGTGAATAATAGTTTTTGCGTTCATTTACTTGCTGCAAGTGTATTTATTGTTATCATGGTTCAAATAGATATTTATTGACTGACAGTGGTCTTTCACACTCCTTACAGGTGCTCGCCACTGTAAAATTTAATGGTGGAGAAAGTAAGCCATCAACCAACGAATGCCGTGGCTCGTGGCTCAATTTGGGTAAGCCCCGTGGTCCATATGTTGGGTTTTCACCCTACTTGTAACAGGGTGGTCAATGGAATCACCGAGGGTTTTGGGGAATCCTTCCTCGACTCACCACAAGTTATAGTTTGGTTTTATAGGTTGTTTGTGGGTTTACCCAGTTTCGAATCCCTCGCTAGTCGATGGGCAGACTCGGTTTAACTGAGCAATGTATTTAGTTTGATGTTTGGCTTTACGACATGTTTAAAATAATAGATCTTGTAAAGACAGTTCTGTCTTCAAACTTGTTTGGTTTAACAAATGTTTTATATTAAGCTCTGTATAAAACTTCAGGGTTTTTACCCTTCTTGACTGTAAGTCAAGTTTTTGTACTCTGTTTAAATGCTCTGTAAGGGTTTATAATTAAAGTTTTTAAGACTGATACTTACGGTCGTAATTACATTGTTTATTTTTTTTATTTAGAGTTATGAATTAGGGTTTATCCTGTGGAAACCCTTGTTTTGAAATAGATTATTTTAGTTTATAATAATTACACAGTCTTTCTGTTTGTCCTTAAAGGACCGTGAGTAATTTATATTAACCTGGTTACTTAATGGTTACATAAATTTAAATAAATTTGGTTTATTACTTCAATGTTTTGATATTTGTAAATGTAATAATTATAAGGGTTTTAACCCTGTCATTTACTTTTATAGATACATACTATTAATAAAATGAAAAGACACAGTTTCTTTTATAAGTACATTTTGTATATGTTGATGAGTAATGTATTTCATTTATGTGTTTAAATTCAGTTGGTTCTTTAATAGTTTAAAAGAACTAACTTATGGTTTAACCTAGGTTACTAATGTATATAAGAATATAGATAAATTATGCTCATAAACATGAGCTATGGTTTATCCTATTTAACTTTTATAATGATGATTTATGTATTGCTCTTTTGTTAAATTTGATTACTGTCATAATATTTCTTCAGTTTGTTTAAAAGAATTACTAATTCATAAACATTATTGTTTATTGTTAATAATAATATTATTTGTATTAATATTATTATTATCTGTGAATATTATATTCTCTTAAGTTTATATTTGCATTTATATATATTATTAAATAAGATTGAGCACAGTCTATAATAGTTGAGTTTATTTAACAAGATTATTTTTGTAAGCTTGGTGAAAGAAATAAGAACTTTCATACCTGTCAATACTCCTTTACATATTATTTGTTTGTAAGTGTGTAAAGACAGTTCCTTATTAATAATATTTTATGCATAGGTTACTACTGTCTTTTAGTTATTTTAACTCTGAGAGAAAGAATACTGTAAGAGTTATTAAGTTCTTATTTAATATATTCCTTATCTCAAATTAGTTTATCTTCAGAATTTAATTAGGTTACCAAACCTTACTTAGAATTCAGATAGTTGTAGGTAAAATAACTATTATTATTATTAGGAAAAGAAATAAACTAACATAATTATATTTATATCTTTATTTAACATAATAATAAGCATTCAACTGATATTTCTATTTTGTTTCAGTGTAGATGTATAGTTTATACAAGAAGATACTGTGTAAAAGAATGAATTACATACTTGAATATACTGCTATTAGTAAAATAATATGATTATGTTCTTTTTCTAATATTCTTAATACACAGTCTAGTTCTAACAACAACCCTACGAAATAGATTAATATTCTTTTTGGAAAAACAACTATCTACTGAAAGAAAAGATTTCAATACTCTGAAAAACATAAGTACTCTATTCATTTCAAATTCCTATCATACTTCATTCATTTTAAACACACTACCTGTGCTAGAGTACAATCTGGTTTACTCCAGATGGGGAAAAACATAGGTAGGATTATTTTTCATCAAAAAATAGATTCAACATTTAAAACAACTAAGAGATTTCAAGCTTAACAGTTCACTACATAACATATAAATCATTCATTATTTGTTCATACATAGATATAAACTTTAACACAGAAATTAAAAGATAGTAGAACCTGTTTTTAAAGCTGGATGACAATAGTGTTGGGAGGCAGTTCCTCCCTACCAACTCCTGGAGAGCGCTCAAACATCGAATTCTCAGGACCCCCAAGCCTATTCCTGGTCTCCTTGGCTGGGACTAGGTGGAGCAAACAACAAAGTACTAGTCCAAAGACTCAATACCAACTTTGCACACTGCAGCGAGATCTTTCAGCTGGAAAGCTATACTAGATCACTTTCCTGCAGTTTACCCCTCAAACACCTTCCTCAAAAATTACCTTCCCAATGAATTCCTTGAAGTGCATTCACCTGAATGATTCTTCTTCTGGAAAAATGAGCAGCCTCAGCTCTCTTCAATGGGCTTTTTTATTAAGATTGCCTAGGTCTTTTTTGGGTTAGTTGTCATTAATTGAGTCATTTGCTCTGATCCCACTTTCTTGGGAGATCATGAACCCAAATGTAGGGAGGTTGCCACCTGCAGCATTGGAAGTGTTTGAGGATGCTGCCACTTGTCTATTTGCTCTCCACCTAGTCTCCTCCACCATCTTGACCAGTAACACTCTTTTTAACAGCTCTCCCAAGCTGTTGCCTCCACTTTTATTTATTAAAAAATAAAATATTCAGAATTACATTCCACATCCTTGACTCTGCTGAGTCATCAGTTATAACTTTAACATAAAATTTAACATAATGTCTTGGAATAAAATAAAATAAGATAATATTATTTTGCAAAATTGGGCATGTGAAAGCTTTTATGTAAGGACTGCAATGTGATTTGGTATATACGATTTCATTCGACGTTTATAAAAGATTATACTGTGTAAATATTTGGGACTGTGTAGTAGATTTAATGTTTCATTTTGAATTGCTGACTTACTGGGTTCGATTCGTGGCTTTCATCCTGTGGGATTTACTTTGTGCATTAATAATGGTTTGGGTTTGGGAGTATGGATGAAACTCTGATTTTATTGTTTGTAAATTAAGTCAGGAAATCTTTTAGAGCTTGGGGCGTTATGCCATGGGCTATGCCATTGTAGCAATGGTACCACAGCCCATTGGCTTGCCATCATATGCTTTGTGTTGGCGTTAAAATGGAGACTATGTTTTTAGCCAGAAGATAGAACTTTTGGATTTGCATTAGCTCAACGTGGGTGCACAGAGGTTAAAACATCCACTCTACAGGAGGTTACTCATTGAGGCATCATTTGAAGCATGCTTACACTATTTTATACACCATTTCATGAGAGATATTACATGCTTGAAGGTTACTCATTGAGCTGGTCCATTTCATGAGAGATATTACATGCTTGGCAGGTGATGCAGGCACCAACTGCCATAACTCTATGCAAACCTTAGTTTTACAAAAACCTTGTTTAGAAAGTGAAATTCAGGAAAACCCTTAGTTTCTCTCTTCCCTCTCTGTCCTTCTCGAGCTACCCAAGCTTCTGCGAGCTGCCTCACCTCAAAATGAGCTAACAAAAAGCTCCTCGAGCTAACCTAAGCTACCTAACTAAATGATTTGGATTTGTATTAAATAAACCTCCAGTTCTATTCTAATTCTGTTTACAGATCCTATAATTAAGGAACAGAGTCCTTAATAAACTCAATTGACCCCTACGAGTCATCAGTGACTCACTACAAAACTAACAACTCTTATCCAAAGATTTACAAGTGGAAAGGACAAGTGTCCTCTTCCATATTATTCAATTTTTAATCAAAATATAAGAATTTACAAGTGTTGAGACCCTAGGTCTCTCAATTCATATGACTTTGATCAAACCATGGATGAATTCGTTTCCATGAGCCTATGCTCCTGCGTCACAAAGCAAGTTGTGTTTTACTCCAAATAGTGTTATGATGTATAGGAATCCTACAAACCTAATTGAATCGACAATGAAGTAGGTTTAGAGTCTAGATGTTTATATTTCTAGGTTAATTTGTTTTTTGAATTGAAGTGTCATGTGTATGGCCTGTACATTCCCACATTCACTTGGTGAATTTAGTATGGATTGGGACGAATTGACCATTTTGTTACCGATCCATTCAGTCATACCCTGATTTTCTTGGTTTGGTACCAAACTTGTCACTCCAATCGTTTCAAAGGCTGATTTAGTTTGGTTGGGGGTCAACTCGGTTGACTCAGCCACCTCGGTAGAAAAACACTTGATTAAATCCGCAACTATTATTGTTGAAAAGGGGTTAGGCCAGTAAAAGGAAAAGACAATGTTAGGAAAAGGAAATGCATGCAATAATAAGTGAGAATGGAGAATTGTATGTAACTAAAAGATGAGCACACATAAGATTTCTTAGGGCATACATAAATTTTTGCATACAATCCCATTAGTATCATAAATTATGGGAAAGATCAGAAAAACATCCCTACACAAATATTAACCGATAAGTATGGTTTTGGTGTTTCATTTGGAGAATAAAATCCTATGACAATAGTTGTTATTATGAATCTTAAAGGGTCCTAGATGAGATTTGTGCACTTTTAGGCAGTTCAACTTTCAAGCAAAATAAGCCAATAAAAATATCCTAATACTATTATGGCAATTTATATAATATAAAATAACATATAATAAAAATAAAATACATATAATATAAAATAATAATAAAATACATATAATATATAATAATATATAATAAAAAATGACAAGTGTATTTGGACATTGTCGTGACTCGTTTCGTTTTTGACAGTTCAGTTCAATTTGGAGGTTTTTGTGAATCTGGGACTAGGTCCAGTAGACATGGCAGACAACTCTGTTGACCCGTGGCAACAAAAGCTCAACATCTTCTCCTCATCGGAAATTACCGGTATACCATCCTCGGACACAATGCAGAACACACTGGAAAATTAGACAGCTGGAACTGAGAGTAGGGTTCCGGTTTCTCCGCTAGATGAAGAGCTGCTAGGTGTGTTTGCAGCATGACCATTAAACCCGACCTTAGGAGGAGGCTCGTACTCATTATTACACTCTAGCCAACCTCCGATTTTGACTAAATAAACTATTTCAATAATTGTACCTACATCTTCTTTGAAGGGGCTTCAGCCAATAAAATTGGAGGTATAGGTGTTCATCTTTTGATCACCTAGGACCACTATTTTTGCTTCAAATTGGGTGTTGGTCTAAGTACAAACACCAGATTTGAACTACTTGATTTATGGACTCTCCTTTATTGTGCTAAATCCATGGTCCTTCCCAATCTTCACATTCGTGGTGACTCCACAGCCATCATTAATTGGTTCAATAGAAGATCATAACTAACTTTACTTGCACTTGATGGTTGGTGTCAACGTATCCGTGATATGGAACCTTACTTCATCCAGCTAAAAGCAGTTCACATATTCAGAGAACAAAATACTGAGGCTGATAGCTTATCCAAAGAAGCATTAACCTTGGCCTCAGGCCATTTTCAGTTTACCGAATTCACTGATGGTGAATGTACTGGTCAGGGCACTTTTCATCTTTTCTAGCCCTTAGTACTTGAGTCTTTTATGTGCTGTTGCTATTGAAATCCTTTGGATGATTGAGGTGGATGATCCCCTCAAATAAAAATTCTCTCTTATTTATTGCTTCTTTGGATTAGCTACTTTAGTATTAGACTTGAATTCTCAGTCTGTTGAAGGTTAGTGATGTGGATGTAGTCAAGATTCCTAGATTAGAGGTGTTACCTTTGAATGTTTGTCCAGTATTCTTGTGAAGCTGATCAATTGTATTCCTTAGGGTTGCCTTAGGGTTGAAAATTAGTATGGGAAAACAAGTTAGCATTGCCTTAGGGTTGAAAATTAATATGGGAAAACAAGCATCATCAAGACAAGCTAAAAGGAATAAATCAACAAATATTACAGACTGATATAAATGTATTTAATGTGCCAACTAGCCAGATCTGGAAATTTCCGCTCTTCACCACCACTAGGAAATATGGCTCTGAAGTGCTGGCTTATGCACTTCAGAGTAGCACAGAGGTTAAAACATCCACTCTAAAACTAAAATCATCTACAACATCACAAAATCATTCATGGGAAAACTAAAAACCACTTAAAGGAGATATGTTCTTTGAAGGAGATAGTCCATTAAAGGAGAACCTCCAGGTTTTGTATAGACATATATTGGCATAAATTTCAACGTTATATGTGATGCATATGGATAACATATCGTCTCAAGCTTGACAACGTTGAAATGCTATAGTACAATGGCCACAAGCATACATTTGAAGCTTATGAAGCCTACCCAATTCATGTTAGCAAAAGGAAATGCAAGCAATAAGTTAGAATGGATACTTGTATGTAACCAAAAGAGGGGCATACATTAGAATTTTTAGGGCTACCAAATTCCCACACCTATTAACCAAACTCATTCTTGACAAGATTTTTCTTTAACAAGTTATTGGCTTACAAGTCTTTCAAAGTTTTTTTTCTTATAAGTCTTTCCACGTTTTTTTGCTGGTATTTTTCTATGCTTATGCCAATTATTTTTTTTGGCCACGATCCAGGCAGAACCAAACAGGTATTTGTCAGACCCGTCAAACCTGTCTTCCTCAGACATGTATTTTCAAGATTCTTTTGAACAAATAATGGCTAATTTCTACATCATAAGTCCACATTCAATGTTTTCAAGATGCTTTTGAACAAAGAATGGCTTGTCTTTACATCATAAGTCCACATTCAATAGCCTTTGCAGCAAGAGTTTTTATATTGAAAAACTAACATTCATTCTTTACTTGTTTATGGATTTTGCAATCCTGCAGATGCAAGATGTGGACAATGGTACACTGTTAAAGTGGACTCTTCAAAGGTTACCTTGGAAAATAGAGTAGATATTCTTCAATGAGCTGAAGTTTGTGTGTGTGATTTTGATATAGAGACAACCAAGCTTCCTTTCAAGTTCCCTGATGCCAAATATGACATGATAATGGTGATTTCACACATGGTGGATGGGCAAGGCTATCTTATTAAAAATCGAGAGGTAAAAACACTTGGTCAGCCTATCCTTTGTTTTGGGATTTCTTTTAGCTATGTTTTGGGATTTTTATTGTTTGCAGATTGATGTTGCATTGATTGTTATGAACATCGTTTCTCTTCTTTAGTTTTCCAATTCCTTTTCATTTGTTTCCCAAGTGTGTAGGGGTGGGGCATTGAAGACTTGGAGTACACTCCAAAACCAGAATTTAAAGAAATTTCAAAGTAGCAAATGTGCCAAATGAGGTATATCTGCCATTTATTTTGGGGTTCTTCTGCGAAAAATAAAAAATACCACCTTGCAGATTGGCATTCTATGGCGCTTTCGACGTCTCTAGGAGGTTGGGGTATAAAGCAGCTGTGTTGGTTTAGCCTCTCTCTGTGTCTTAAAATTTTTTGGCAGGAAATAAATGGTAATGGTATTTGGTTTAAATTATTGACAGTAAAGTATATGAAAAGACTTCCATTGGTATCTTGGATTCATAGGAAATCCTTCATCTCTAGAGGTGCTTCTGTGATTTGGAAGGGCTTTCTCCATACTCTTCCATGGCTGGGAGGTGGACTCATCTGGAAGGTTGGCAATGGGAGGGCCATATGACTAGGACTGGATCCGATCGCGGGTCAAAGTTCATCATTCCTGCTTCCACTTGACCTACGTGAATACCTGGAGGATTATGGTATTAGTACACTGGATCAAGCTAGAAACCTTACCACATTTGCTCAAAATTATTGGTTCTCGGTAGTAGACTTAGATTTGGATGGTGATTGGAAGACCCTTTGGGAGAATTATATAGCTGGGCTGGAGTATGGAAGGATTCATCTTTCTGAAAATTGTGATTCTTTATTATGGTCTCATTATCAATATGTGGGCGTTCTTACTGCTGCACAACGATATGAATGTATTATCTACTCTTTTTGCTCGGTGGGATAGTCCCAGGTCCTAGATTTACTTTGGAATCTAAAAATCCCCAAAAAAGTTTGCTGCTTTATTTGGTTGATGTTAAGGAAACGGATTTTGACCCGGGATTGACTTCAACGTCGTGGTAGACAGGGCCCGAGTCTGTGTGTACTATGCTGTAAGGGTGAAGATACAACTCAGCATCTATTCATGGATTGTTCCTTCTCCAGAAGCATTTATTCCATTTTTGCTAACCACTATAAGCTTCCCCTTGTTCAGCACTGTACTGTCATTTCTTTTTTGGATTTTTGGTTCAGAGGTATCTCTGTTTGCTCATACTTAAAATATTTTCCTCTTTTCTTTTTCTGGTGTATCTGGAAACAAATAAATAGATTCTTTTTTTACAATAAACAACCCTCTGCTTGTGCTCTTCTAAAAAAAATTGAAGATCTCATTCATTGTATCCGGTCCTACAAAAAAAGAGAAGTAGGAGGCTTGTTGGTCTAGGTCCATTGATCAGTTACCCATGTGGATTTTTTGATGGGGCAGCTGCAGAGAATATTGGAGGTGCTGGATTTGTGATACTTATGGATGCTTTTATTCCATCAATTTTTATTTGGGTTGTGGAAGAAGTACAAACACCAAAGCTGAGCTTCTGGCTCTGTGGGCCATCCTTATGGCGAGCAAACAGATGGGGATCCCATTAATTACTATTTTTGGTGACTCTCTTGTCATTATTTCCTAGGTCAATAGATTAGCAACATTAAATGTCCATTGGTGTGATGAGATTCTTTATTTGCTTCAATATGTCCATCCGGTGACCATTAAACACATTTATCATGAGCATAACCAGCAGGCTAATGGTCTCTCCAAGCAGGCTTTGTTGTTGGACCTGGGTCTCAGGCACTTTACTGAAATTTTGGATGGTGTGATCATTGATCATGGGAATTATAAAATTTTCTAGTTTGTGCTGAGCAATTTGCTCATGTTTATTTTGGCACTTATTTTAATGTTGATTTGAATTAGTTCTTAGATAACATTCAAGAGACTCTCAACCTTCTTGTTTTTCTCAGGACTAGTTTGTTTGGTGGTCTACCTCGATCTTTTCTCAGCATTTTCTGACCTGTTTATCAGGAATGATGAGAAAATGTGTCCAAGACAGACTTCATGCTTCTTTGTCTCCTTGATTTTGACTGTTTGGAGGTGTCTTTGATCTTTTAGTTTTTAGTGGGATCCACATATCAGTTTGCTCATGTTAAAGCCTGAAAGCCCTGTATTGGCTGTATGTATATGATGTCCTTTAATTCAAATATGAATAACAAGGTATGGTATTTTTTCTTTTGAAAAACTATATGTGCAAGGATGAAATATATACTTGACATAGAATCCTCTAGTTTGCTACCAGGATTCCTTCAGTAGTCAAATTCTAGGTTGAAACCATGTGGCCGTAAGTGAAATCTTTGGATTTTTTTTTTAACCCATCAACAGGCATCGCTTTTCTGACGTTCTTCCGACACTCCGGTCAACCCATCCGATGGCCGTGCCATGACTCTGACACTTCCTCCCATCGGACAACCAATGGTTAACGTGTCAGATTGCATCGGAAGGCCAACTCTTCTAGTTTCAGAGTGCGTCGGAGTACCAACACTGTTTGAATTAAAAACCGATGACACTGCCATTTCTCATACACTTTTGTCCATCGGATGGCCAATGCTTTAGGGGTCGGAGGACGTCAGATTTCTGATGGTTTATGCAATTTTGGTTGGCACTTCAGAAGGAATAATGGTCAAATATGTGAAACAATGGTCTGTCGGAGCTTCAACCCTTATTAGTCGATGGTTGAAGATCCGACGTAATGCCACCAACGGAAAAAAAAAGTGTATGTGTCGAATACCCGACAGGTTAGTGTCGAATTTCAGACATGGTGGCCATCGGATTTTGGCCTCAAATTCTGTAGTGAAAGGAATACACGGTTTCCTTCACACTCCTCAAATATTCAATTGCATATCTTATGTGTTGTCCCTTGTTGTGTACTATTTATAGTCCCTGTGATATTTCCAAAATCGTTTGGCCCTCCATCAATATATATAGTACCTCCTTTGTTCATATTGTTGTCTACTAGTTGTATATAATTTGTTGCAACTTCACAAGGCTACCTCAGTGATAAGTTTCAGAAACAGAGGAGCAATAATTTCCTAGATACCGCATAAACAATATCAGGAATTTCTGCAGAAGAAATTGGAAAACTAGGACTTCCTGTTCCAGGAGCTCCCCTCCACTGTTTTCAGAAAAGGAGTACATTGGAAAAATCACCTTGAAGAGGCCCATATTTCTATCCAATCAAAATTTTGAAATTCCAAGTTTTGAAAATTAGGGTTTCTCTGACAAACCCTAGATCAGCCAGCTTTGGAACCATGACAGACACCTCGAATCATAAGAAAGGTCTAGGAGATAGAGGGAGATGAGTCTAAGGCTAGAGCCAAGAGAATCATTGTAGATTCTATTGAAGACCATCTCATCCCTCATGTGTCTTCCTTGAAAACATCAAAAGGAATTGTTCGTTGCTATGACGACGCAATCGAAGAAGAACAAGATATTGTTATAACCACCTTGAAAGTCCTCCCAGGATCATGGGATTCATTCATTCAAGGAATGTGTTCCAGAAGGAAATGATTACCTTCAATTGAATCTGGGAAGAGTGCACACAACAAGAAGTTCGACTCATAAGAAGAGAGGAGAAAATGGGAGCAACTAAAGATCAAGCTCTCACGATTCAAAGAATATCCCTCAAGTGATGAGGAATATGAAGGACTCAATTCTTGAAGAACCTCTTATCCATATTAACATTTGGATAAGAAATGATGATGTTATGAATGAAGAAGATGATGAAGCTGAAGGCTCAAGAAGGAGTCTACCCATGAAACAAATCAAGACAAGTATTTGAATTGTTTTTTCCTATATAATAGAATGGTTGTCTTTTCCATGATAGAATGGTTGCATTAATGACAGTATACTACTAATATGCATGTGATGGGTAAGTGGCCCATGGTTCTATACAAAACTCCATTGCTACTTATCTAGAATGAAACCTTTTTGCTGACATATTGGATTAATGCACAATCACAATAATGTCATGGTAGAGATGGAAGGCATCTAGAAAGTTTCCATGAGATATGGATGAATGTTGTATTGGATAAAATAGTTGCATGATTATATCTTTATGCATAAGAATTTTCCATTATGAATATGCCTTATGAAATGTTTCTAACCATAAAACTAATGCATTTGAATTGTAGGAAATATTTCATACAATCATGTATAAGAAAAGAAGGATGAGAATTGTTCTGAAGAACAAGTGACGACAGTTCAAGATTCACTCCAATAAGCATACATGAAGATAAACCAAGAAGCTTCCATAGCAAAAGAAAAAACACTTCAGAAGAATATAAAGAGAATGGTAGATGAATACTAATCCAAGGAAAGCAAGAGGCCTTATACACACTCTAGTTATGTGACATTGTTGAGTGACATCATTGATGCAGAGCCTTCCAGCTATGAAGAAGTAGCCAAGAAGAAAGGGAAGGGAAACACCAGTTCAAGAATAATGATGTCTAGGATGTAGTATTGAGACCTAAAGGCAAGCCTGTAGTGTATTCCATATGGATCTACAAGATCCATCATGCAGTAGATGGAAACATCATTGGATACAAGGAAATATTCATAGCACAAGGCTTCTCACAGAAACAAGGAATAGACTACGAAGAGACATTTGCAACCACTGGAAGTTAAGACACATGACATGTAGACTCATGTGTGCAAATTAAAGAAGGCCTTGTGTGAGCTCAGAAGGCACCCATGAGATAACAAATACATGAGGAGCTTGAAGATCACCTAGAATGATGAAGATATTAACCTTTTATACAAGGTTGAATATGAAATACTATAGAGGATGACAAGCTCATAGATGGGTACGAGAAGAACTTTTGAAAAGGTTTAAGATAGAGGATCTTGGTATCCAATGACTCTAGATGGATACATAGAATATTAGTAGCAGAGGAAGCTACTTGTCACTCCAGTATAGAATACATAGAGTACGAAAGGCAGAGGGAGAATGATGCTCCGATTCAGAGGGAGTGACTGCAGAATATTTTGAGGTTTGACATGGTATGACGGGATGGACAACTTACTAATGGCTCTAGTATTTACTGAGAGTAAAAATGATTCCAACATTAAATTCAAGGTTGAAGTTGGAGACCAGTAATGCTCCTATTATATGTTGATGACCTACTAATTAAAGATGCAAGAAGGAGAATTGCTTCCGAGTTCGAGATGAAGGACTTGGGTGTGATGCACTACTTTCTAGGCATGGAGGTGTGGCAAAGGTCAGATGGAATTTCCCTTGGACAAGGGAAGTATGTAGTGGAGATCTTGAATAGGTTGGGGATGATGGACTGCAAGGTGATGACCACACCTATGGAATCGTACTTGAATATATTGAGTGTTGCTTCATCAAAGTCGGTTGATCCTATGATGTATTGTCAGATGATTGGGTCATTGATGTACCTGGTGAATACAAGACCAAATATTTGCTTTTTTGTGAACACACTGAGCCAGTTCCTGATGGATCCGTGATATGTTCACCTGATTGCTGCAAAGCATATTGTGAGGTACCTGAAGGGTACAATTGATTATGGGCTCAAGTATGAGGCAAATCAGAAGATTAACCTGGAAGGTTATCTGGATTTAGATTGGGCACGCAGTGCCATTGATAGGAAGAGCACTTCAGGGTGCTGCTTCAGTATTGGGTCAGGTGTGATATCTTGGTTTAGCAGGAAGCAGTCCTGCGTGGCATTGAGTACAGCCGAAGTAGAGTATGTCGTAGCTTGTTTGACTAGTGATGAGGCAGTGTGGTTGAGGAAGCTACTATATGATTTGTTTGATCTCCAGTTGGATGCTATTTGTATATATTTAGACAACCAAAGTTGTGTGAAGTTGTCGGAGAACCTGGTGTTCCTTGACTAGTCAAAGAATATCGAGATCAAATATCACTATATTAGGGATATGGTGCATAGAGGAGCAGTGAAGCTCTAGTATGTTGCGACGGACGACTAGATAGCTGATGTGTTGACCAAGTCATTAGCCAGAGTGAAGTTTGACTACTTCAGGGAGAAGCTTGGTGTTCTCCAAATCGAGGTTCCTTCCAAGGGGAAGTGATGAGTCAGTGATCCTTTCTGACATGGTGGTAAGAAGGGCCTCCCATGGTCATATGTAAGTGCAGATCCTTTCTGACATGGCGGGAGGAGGTGCCTCCCATGGTCATATGTAAGTGCAGATCATTTTTGACATGGTGGTAGGTGAGGCCTCCCATGGCCAGATGTAAGTGCATAGCCTTTCCCCAGATGGTAGATGGTGTGTCCTACCATGCCGGTGGATGTAAGTGCAAATCCTTTCCTTGGATGGTAGATGGTGTGTCCTACCATGCCAGTGGATGTAAGTGTAGAGCCTTTACCCAGATGGTAGATGGTGTGTCCTACCATGTCGGTGGATGTAAGTGTTGGGCCTTTCCTCGAATGGTAGATGGTACCATGTTGGTGGATGTAAGTGCTAGGCCTTTCCTCAGATGGTATATGGTGTGTCCTACCATGCCGATGGAGGTAAGTGCTGGGCCTTTCCTCATATGGTAGATGGTGTGTCCTACCATGCCAATGGATGTAAGTGTTGGGCCTTTGTGACATGGTGGCAGGTTGGACCTCCCATGGTCAGATGTAATCACTGGGAATTTTTGACATGGAGGCAGGCTAGGCCTCCCATGGTCGGATATAAGTGCTGAGACCTACATCTAGCATGAAAAAGGGATGGCTATGAAGAACTTCCTATGATGAGTAGAATTGAGAGATAACACCATTTGCTCGAGATAGCAGGAGAAGTGATGATGATGATCCAGTAATGAAGACTTGTGCTAATGAACTGTGTCACTAGAATACGTTCCTAGTAAAGAGGGAGTGTTGATGTATTTGTAACTTCAGAATGTATTCACTTGTATAATTTGTATTGTATTTCATTGTACCCATGACGAAGATGTTTGTTCCTCCGATCGGAAGAGTCATTAATATCATAAATTCATGTAAAGTCATTGAGGTTAACCCTTCGTTGTAAGTTGGGGCAATAGTCCCCACAGTTGAGGGGTATTAGGGTTATTAGAATCTCCTAGTGAGGTCGGCCCTATAGAGTAATTGTCAAGTGGAAAACTAGTATAAATAGAGAGTGACACTCTTTATTTGAAACACACACTCACTCAAATGTAGTGCATGAGTGAGAGAGGATGAGCTCACACAAGTGATAGAGATAACAGTTTTCAGAGATCATCTTTGTGGTTTTGGTTTTTACTTTTGCTATTGGTGCATTCTATCTCTGAGGAAGTTGCAAGGTTTTCTCCTTTATGGTTTCCTAGAGGAAAATCATTTGTGTCTCTTGTGTCTTGTGATTATTGCTATGCATGTTATTCTCTCAGATAAGATCCTAGATAGTATTGATTAAATGATACAAAACTAACAAGAATCCCCGATTTGGTTTTGTTGTTAGCACGTGTGCTAAAATTTGAAGATTTCTACAGATGAATCCACGCTAATTCCTCTGCAGAAGGATAAGGAAGTGAAAATTATTGAAAATCCCAAGTTTTAGCCTTATAAATATGCATGGGTAGGAAAAATATGAGCAAGGTTAAAGCTGACCTGAATAGATAGTTGAGATGCACTGCAGAGAAGATCAAAGGCCAAAAATAATTTCCGCTAAGGAAAAATCGGGAGTGGAAGAGCGGAAAAGAAAAAAGTTAGTTGTGAAAGACGGTAAATCTGATTTCCACTTTCCGCAGTCCAAGATCTGAAGGTCACGGAAAGCTTCTGCATAAATCAACAGTCCAGGAAAGGCGGGAAGTGAAAGGGCGAAAGTGGAAAGGGAAAAAATTTGGTTATAAAAGTTGGTATTTTCGCCTTCCGCTTTCCGTTATTTTGCAGAAAGGAAAAAGCGGAAGGCAGAAGATACAAAATTTGGTTGTAAAATAGTTAGAATCCCTCTTTCTACGATCTGCAAGATCGACGTTCTGGAAATATTCCACCGAATATCAATGACTCAGAAAGGAGTATAAAGGAGAAAGGCAGAAAGCGAAAATAAAGAAGTTTGGTTGTGACAAAGTTGAATTTCCACATTCCGCGATACGCAAGATTGAAAGTTTGAAAAGCTTCCGTCGAATATCAATGGCTTGGAAAGGAGCAGAAAGGAAGAAAGAAGAAATTGGAAACACAAAATTTTGGATTGTGAAAAATTTGAATTTACGCATTCCGCAATCTGCACGATCAACGGTCTGGAGATATTCTGCCGAATATCAAAGGTTCGGAAAGGAGAAAAAGGGCAGAAAGCGGAAAGGGAAAAAATCTAGTCATAAAAGTTGAAATCGAGCTTTCCATTTTCCGTAGCCTATAGCTTGACCTCAGATCAATGGCTTGGAGAGTGTCTTCCTAAGATCAACTGTGCAGAAAATGGAAACATGTGCAATAGATAAGTAGATCTCCCAATTTGTGAAATCTTGTACACCCCGCAGGTTTCAACGGCCGAGATGTGATGCTGTGGAAGATCAATAACTGAGGTTGATTTTGTAGATTGAAATTGCATGGGGAAATTAAGTTTTAAAATCTGTAGAATTGCTTAGGGCCCACATATTTAAATGACGACGATCTGTGGGAGAAATGGATCAACGGAGAAGATGAATTCCATTGATCTAACATGCACGAATAAATGAACATTTTAGATCTACGGACTTTGGTATGCCCTATAGTGTTGAATGATGGAGATCTAGAGGAGAAATCAATCTATGGAAGGTATCAATTCCGTTGATACAACAAGCACGAGAAAATCATATTTTAGAAGGACCATAATTTTATAGCTACAGGCAGGTTTAGACACGTGCTTCCATATCCTTGTTTTGGCCAAAAGATCAATGATTCACAACAATTTCACTGGTTGAAGATGAATGGATGAAGAAATTTTTGCAGGTAATTCGGAGATGCTCTAGATAGTCATTTTCATCAAGAATTCCTGAGTGCCAGGTGTAAAATTTTCATTTTTTAATCCACTACGTGCATCCCAGCGTGCTTTCCTGATTTGTTTTATGATCATGGCGAATCTACCAGATCAGAATTGGTTAGGATTTTATGCGTGCAGGATTGATTCTTGATTTTTGTAACTGAATTAGGAATTGTTTCTAGGTTGGTTTTGGGAGCCCATGCCACTATAAATATAGCCTCAAGAGAGGAATAAGGGGTTTTACATTCACATTTCGAAGCCTCTGTGCTTGGTTTTGTAGCTGTACGACTTTCTTAGAAGTATTAATGCAAAGAATTTCATGAGTGTCTGAGATTCATCACGATTTTTAGTGTTCATTCTGTTTTCCCCTATATGATTCATTTCCATGTTTGTGTAGTTTCTGCTAATGTGTTTATAGTTGCATGGAAGGAATTCGTTCTCTGTAAGCGCTCCTTGCATCAGATAATACATTTTTTTGTGTTTATGGTAAATTTCTTGGAATTCATCCTCTATTAGATGCTCCATTTCACTTACTAGCCTTTACTATTGCTTTTGCTAAAGGTGTTTCAGGATATTCATGAACAGATAGGTGCTTCATGTTTCATTGGGATTCTTCTTATTTCCCTTGGCCACCCCTCAAAGATATTTTGCTGAACATTAACACTTACTTTTCCTTAGATTACGAATGTTATCAATGGTCATTATGTTGTAAGCCCTTGAATGTTTCAGTATTTGAATCCATTTCCCAATGGTGTTGTCTGTTTGTTTGTCTTACACTCTTTAAATTCCAAACAACTCTTCCCCTTAGAAATATATCCTTCTGAATGCTTGTTTAAATCAAAATGTATATGTGAATGACCCTATGACAAAGAGAGAGCCCTCTCTAACTGTATAGGCTAGAATACAGTCTAAAAAATGGTTTGAAATGGTTACCCTAGTGATTCTCCTACCACAACCATAGGAAAATTATTGGGTGATAACATAACCCACAAGTTTTGAAGAAGCCTCGAAGAGGACAAAATGGATGCAGGCCATGATTGAGAATACTAGTCAATAATAAAGAATGATGTTTGGGATGTGGTGCCAAGACCAAAGGACAAGTCAGTAGTTTCTTCAAAATGGATTTTCAAAACAAAGCATTCAACAGATGGTAGTATTGAAAAGTTTAAAGAAATATTTGTCGCACAAGGTTTTTCCTAGAAGGAAGGAAATGATTATGAAGAAAATTTTGTACCAGTAGAAAGATATACTTCTATAAGAACTATCATTTCCTTGGAAGCCAATATTTAATGGAAGCTACATAAAATGGATGAAAACAACTTTCCTAAACGAAGTCCTAGAAGAAGAAGTATATATTGAACAACCAACGAGATTTGAAACACATGACAAGGAAACATATAGTATGTAGATTAAAGAAAGCTCTATATGGGTTAAAATAGTCACCCAAAGCATGGTATGGAAGGATTGTTGGATTCCTAATGAATCTGGGATTTACCAAGAGTAAAGTTGATTCCAACCTTCATTATAAAGTTGAAGATGACAGAATTATGATATTACTATTGTATGTAGATGATTTATTCTTGACAGAAAAGGAGATACTCATCAGTGAATGTAAGAAGTAACTTGGAACCGAATTTGAGATGAAATACCTTGGCACAATGCACTATTTCCTAGGTCTTGAAGTATGGTAGTTTCTTGATGAGATTTTCCTGAACTAAGGAAAGTACATAGTAGATATTTTGAAGAGATTTGGGATGCTATATTGGAAAACAATTAGCACTCTCATGGCGACAAAATTGAAGCTACTGAATGATGATTCTTCAGAAAAAGTAGGTGTCACATTATACATACTGATTATTGGCTCACTAATGTATTTGACAAATACAAGACCAGATATATGTTTTTCTTTGAACACCTTGAGACAATATATGGTGGAACCCATACATGTTCATCTAGTTGTAGCAAAACATGTGATGAGGTACCTAAAACGTACATTGGACTGCGGACTCAGATATACAAGCGACAATGAGTTCATATTATGTGGCTATACTAATTCAGATTAGGAAGGAAGTGTTGAAGATAGAATGAGAACTTTAGGATGTTGTTTCAGTTTGGGATCAAGTGTGATATCATGGATTAGTAGAAAGCAAACGAGTGTTTTCCTCTGTACAGTCGGGTCTAAGTACATTTCAGCATGTTCAGCCTGTAGCGAAGTAGTGTGGCTTCAAAAACTATCGGCAGGATTGTTCAATATTGAGATGGATGCAACTAAGATCTTTAGTGACAACCAGAGTTGCATCAAGTTGAAAGAGAACCCAATTTTTCATGATAAGTCAAAGAATATAGAGATAAAGTATCACTACATTTGGGACATGGTGTAGAGAGGAGTTGTGAAGCTCCAGTATCTTCCTACAGAGGAACAAGTTGTTGATGTGTTGACTCTGTCTCCTGTAAAATTTGGACACTTTCAAGACAAGCTTGGTGTATTCCAAAAGGACCTCCCTGGAAAGAGGGACTAATGATGAGACTATTATTGAGGATGAGATGGCAGTAATGTGCCAGTGCAAGGACAATGTGCCTACATAGTTTGATGAGATCTGACTTTCACTTGTGGATGATAGTATCCTATTTGAGGATGGTTCCATGGACAAGAACACTCTCTTGAGAGTGGTCCTAGCACTGAAGGGATGAGGATGGCCACTACTTGGAGTTACACTTGGCACAATGTCATAGATTGGGGGAATTAGACAAGATAATCCAACATCAATGTGAGCTGCCCATGGTATTTACCTAAGGTATTACCCAAGGTATTGCATGTGATAATACCTATATATTGTACTAGTTTTTGCTCAATATGTACAGTAATGGAAATATACTCTAGAGAGGTTTCTCTAGCTTATGTCTCAAATTATTCTCTCATTTCATGTTATCTCTAGAATAACTATAAGTAATAATTGCTAATGAATATATATCTAGGTGGTTTACACATGACTCACAACCTTGGTTGTGATGTTGTGCAAGCCAACTTTCACATGGTATCAGAGCTAGTCTGATTCATAGCATTCTTCTTAGTTTTTCTTAAGAGTTTTGTTTACAGGTGCATACAAAAACTTCATGGATTGGAAATAAGTTCCTCTCCTTTCCCCATTCAACTATTATGAGTTGAAGCCTAAAATGTGTGCATATCTCAAGAAAAATTGTCTCTATGATGTGTCCATTGGTGCCGTGAGCGAGATAGATTCCTATGAATATAAGTGTGAATGGATTAATGATTGTGATATAGCCTATGGATATATGTGTCTAGCTATACCTCCTATAATGCATTATCTCCTTGATTCTATTGAATACCCATTTGAGATTTAGAAAATCTAGATAAATCTCTTGGAATACAGAAAGATGATATTAGCTATATGGAGAGAAAGAAAATATACACCTCCTTATGTGTTCTCCCTCCAAATTTCTTGGCCTCATGCATTTCTTAAGAATTTGTTCAAAATGAAGAAGAATAAATAGATAGATATTCCATGTCTTTCTCCTCTATGTCTTCTATTCCAAATGATGAATATGGATTTCTAGTTGGTGTTCATAGTGAGGCTTCTCTAGAAGATGGGTTTTCTTCACATGAGAGAATTGGTTCGAAAGATGGTCAAGGAGAGGTTTGGAAGTCAAGTGAATATCTCTCATTGATTCACACTCTTTTTCTTCCTATGTAATCCTCCACCATGACTATTAGAATTGCTTCAAGTTCATTTGAATATTAATAATCCTTAGCCATCACAATGGCACATTTAACACTCTTGCTTGACCTTCTTGGAGTTGATTACAACCTTCTTTCTAAGTTGATTCTTCAAGATCCTTATGATTCACTTGGGGTCACTTATCCTCAAGTGCTTCAAGTCTCTTTTGGACATGGCACCCTAGTTAGTTCGAAGTTCAAGTCTAAAAAGCATCCTTTTCTATACTATCAGTGCATTTTAGTTGTTCTACATGGTCCTTGGATTCATCATTTGGCTGTACACATTCCTGAGTTGTTTGAGCACTTTCTACTTCTTCCCAAGAAGAAGGTTCCTCCATACATATTCATTTAGTTTGGAGTGTATCCAAATTTTGGTTTCTCTTTCACGTACATTTTTTAGGTAGGATTTTCCCCATGTGGTGTTGTCTCTTTCCTCAGTTCATATGGATATTTAATGTAAAGGGTGACCAAAAGCCTTGTTGCTTGGGCCCTCAATAATTTCTCACAAACATTTTGGCTTAAGGGGGGGGGGTGCTGGAACATATTTCCCATCTATACCTTGGTTAATAATCTTTCCATAAGGTTCCAAGTGTTTAGTGTAAGTTATTCCATGTGAAAATGGTTATAGTTCCTAGTTTAGTGTCTTGGACCAAGAGTTTTTCCACATTTGACCCACTTATACTAGTGGTTACGCCAAAAAATATTGTTTGTCCACTTACCCACTCCTTTATTTGTTCTATGGAGTCAATGCACCCCTCTATGCTACATTTATGGGGTAGTTATTGCATTTCCCTATTTTAAGGAGACTGGGTGCACCCTCTTGAGGATTTGGTCAATTTGATCATTAATGGTCCAAAACCAAGCCACTAAACCACCTATAGCATCCTCATTATGGTTCCTTTCACACTTGTTGACTATCCTAACCACTTCATGGTCCATCAAGGTTCATTTCACCTCATTATGGCCACTACTTGGAGTTACACTTGGCACAATGTCATAGATTGGGGGAATTAGTCAAAATAAGACAATATTAATGTGAACTACCCATGGTATTTTCCCAAGGTATTGTATGTGACAATGCCTATATATTTTATTGGTTTTTGCTCAATAGTACAGTAATGGTAATATACTCTAGAGAGGTTTCTTTAGTTTATGTCTCAAATTTTTCTCTCACTTGATACTATCCCTAGAATAACTATAAGTAAGAATTTCTAATGAATATAAATCAAGGTGGTTTGCACATGACTCAAAACATTGGTTGTGATGCTGTGCAAGACAAATTTCACACCCCCATGAGCAAAAAGTCTTTAAGAAGACCTATTCCTACGTTTTGATATTGTGAGGTTGAGGAAGTCAAGAGTGGAACGTTGTTTGCAGAATTGGAACTCGCATTTGGTGAACATAAATCTAACTGATCAATTGTGATAATATTCACTTGGAATGTGAACTCGAATATTTGAAACATAGATGAAACAACAAATTGGATAGCATAGAAAGAATTCCAACCTAGAAGGAGACTGTAATCTAAAGGAGCATCGACAACTTCAACGTGAATGGAGATTGATTTCCCCCCTAGTTCGACATGGAGGGAGGAGAGTAATCCATAAGGTTGAAAACCACAACCATCGAAGGCCTTGAATGTCATGGGTGACCGGTTAATCTCTGGGGATCCAATATCACTCCAACAAGACAAATACATGACCGAAGTGGAGGCACCCTCATCCAATACAGTGCAGCGGATTATCTTCCCAATAAATTTCGTAGATAGTTGGAAATCCAATTTATGGGAGAGCCTAGACTTGAATTCATCTAGTTTGAAGGTACTAATGTTATCTTGTTAAGGATCTAAAGCTTTGAGGGATGATAGCAAGTTCTTTCGTTGGGTAGGACATGTTTGGAGTACCTCAAGAGTCAACATAGAAAACGGTTCCTTAGCCAAATCCTCAAATACATTGTAGTATTGGGAAAATTGAATACAATTTTTCAAATGGTACTCTTAGGTGGTTGAAGAACTATGTCGAGGGTAGGTTTTTCAACATGAATACTATTAGTAGGAGTAGGGATGGATACTGGAGTTTTATTTGTTGGAATGCTATCAACATTTTTCTATGGTGGAGGGTCATAAATCCAGGTTCGAATAGTGAGACTGACTAATTCAATGGACATCATTTTAACTTCATCTATGGATGACGAACGAGACCCATGAAAGGACTGGTGGTCAATCAATTGTTGTTGGGTAGGAAAATGATTTGTTAGAACTGCCAGGGTGGGGGTGTTTTTAGGAAATTTACTGAACTCCTCATGAAAAGGACACTCTTTGGTGAAGTTGTCACCTTCACATATGAGGCACATGAACTTTTCCTTTCTCTTATTCTTAGATTCAACATTAGAATTTTGTGTTTTATTACCTTCCTGTTTATTGTTAGATTTATTGGATTTATTCTTTCCTTTCTTCTTTGTTCCTAAATATTCTGAGGATTGGACCACATTCACTTCAGTTGAAACAACATGAGGGGAAGCAATATTGGGATTCAAAACAATATGATTAGTAGATGAAATGGGTTGTTTTTGTTTTTTCAAGGATTTTTCCATCGACTGTGTTTGGATAGAACCATGAATGCCATCGATAGGTGGTTCTGTTGAAGGTCTTGAAGGATCTAAAGTGGGACGAGGAGTGTGGGAGATCAAGCCATACATGATGCCTGACTTGGAATAGACCAAGTCAAGGCACCGAGCACGACTAATAACTTTCTCCTCGGTAACATCACCTCCCATGGAAACATCCCTAGCAATGGGGGGGAAAAAAGATTTGGTAAACCAATCAATGAGTAGTTGATTGAGAATATGAGATTTTATCAACCTACGACATCATCTCCACTCATGTATATGATTGGATATATGGGTGGAAGTGGTTTGTATAAGTGAGGTTAAAAGGTCTGTACGTGTTTCATATTGGATTGGTAACTATAAATGCGTAAAAAAGGCCATTGCTAGGGTATTGGAATCCCAAAAGGAATGTTGAGGAAGCTCAATATACCATTTTGTAGCCACCCCGGTGAGATTTCCTTGAAACAATCTCAGATGTTGGAACCATCCATCAAAAAATTGGATGAGCATCAAAAATGACATGTCATCACGTGGTTCTTGGGATCTTCACTGGGTTTACCATCAAATTCTGGTATGTCATAGGGTAACTTAACATGGATATCCAACCATGAGGGATCATGATGGATGGGGTCGTTAGTCAATATAGACATATATGGAAGATCTAAAGTAGCCACAAAATGGTATCTATTGACTCGGTTGAGGGTACTGGAAATACTGACAAGGAATTTGTGGACCAATAGGAGTGTAAGTTGATTGATAAATGATAGTTGACGATGTTCCCATAACTGGTTGATTGGGTGGTTGATTAAAAAATGACCCTCCCAAGGGTCCTCTCGATGGTTGGCCTCTTGGAGGAGGTGGTCTTCAAAATGGTGGGCCTCCAACTGGTGTCCCTCCAGGAGGATATTGGCCTCTAGGAGGTGGACCTCCAAAAGGTGGTCCTCTAGGAGGAGGACCTCCAAAAGGTGAACCTCTAGAAGGTGGACCTCCAAAAGGTGGACCTATAGAAGGTGGAACTCCAAAAGGTGGGCTTCCAGAAGGTGGACCTCCATGTCCTCCAATAGTATTAATAGGTGGTCCTCCAGATACAGGGACATTTGACACATTCAGTTTCCCCCATGGGGTATGCATACTTCTGGGGTAAGGAATCCCAGGATAAAAAACTGTCGACACTATAGGTTGGTATTTTTGATTGACTATGGGTGGTTGATTTGCTGGATAAGTATAGTCCCATTAAGGTTGAATAAAATATGGTTGAACCCGTGAGGGTTGTACCGTGCCGGAGGAGGGGAAAACCACGTTGGTATTTGTGGAAGGTATACTCACTACTAGCCTCCCTACAATGATATTTTCCCCATGCTGGAAACCATTCCCTGGTTTATAAGGAAAATTGGGGTGGGGTTTTCCCCTCAACTGTGGAAGATATAAGATAATTCGAAACAAATGGGAGATTTTGGACTAGTGGGGTAGGGATGGAGGGTTGACCTGGACCATAGGTGACCACATTTTGAACTGGTGACCCATATTTAAGAGCCACATGATATTGTGAAGGAGCATGGTATTCCAGACTGGCCGCTTTCGAATGAGCAAGGAAGGGAGACAAGCTTGTTTTCCTTAGGTTATCCCTGATTCTTCGTAAATGAGTAAGGGTCTAATGAATAGGCCCAAGGATATCCTCATCTAGAGAAAATTTGGATTCTCGAGGGGGAGTAACATAAGGTAAGATAGTAGTTCCATACTCAAAGATGGCTTGTCATAAAGAAGTCTCCCAAAAAGGAGCAGTTGGACCAAACTTTGATGCCACAGTATCGTCTGATGGATGGGTAAAAACCCAATCTCGTGCACTAGATTGACCCTCCAATTAAAAATGAAAGGTTGTATCTTCTATAGAAGGTTGTTGAACTAACACAAGAGTGGATGACTTTTGTAAGGAAGAAATTTCTTCCTCAGATTCAGTAACCAGGATTCCTTCTACATGTGAATCAGCCGTAATCAGTTGGTCCATGGTTTCCCTTTCTCTTTCTCCCATGGGAGGAGGAAAGTCAGACAATAAACCCTCTAACCTACAAGATCGTCCCATAGGTAACCCAACTAGAATGTTGTACATAACATTTTACTCTAAAGTCTTATCACAATAAGAGTTCACACATAAAAAATCCTACGCAAGCTAAGATCACAAGAAAAATTTAAGTGATAGTAGGGGCTGATGAAAAATTGGTTCCTGACTAGAATTGTCAAGTTATCACAACTTGTGATATACCACAGGGTCCAACAGTAAAACACGACAAGGAGGATTGGGACCGCACCCTTTCCTGAATACCCAACTACCTGGATGGCACGTGCGTAGTAGCTCCTTGAGTGTTGTTCTCAGTATATTTCTCCAACAAGAAGACCAAAATGATCTTCTCTGTTGGTGTGTGTTTCCTAGAGGAGTATCCCAATATACACAAGGTATGTGGGAGCTCAAATCAGTGTTAGTGTTGTCTGATGCACAACTTTTTGGAATGGGCCTTCTGATATACTACCGAGTATGTGAAGAACCTTTCGATGTACCTTAAAGGTACATAAAAATATGTTCTATATACCGGTTGGTACGTGGAAGAAACGCACAAACCTCGATATGCAGTGTAGGCCAGGAACAACAACTCATATGTTTATAGACACTGGAACATGTCTTCTAACCTATCACTCAAATTACTAAAGATTTTAACCTAAGCTACGTCTTTAGTGAATATTTGTGGAAAGTGGATCAATTTGCAAGATTACCGATCTAGATGCAATGCAATTTTTCTCTTCGATGAAATATACCTAGAGTAAGAGATAGAAGTTTATTTTTCCAAGTGAGAGTACTATTTAACTTTCAACAATTTCACCTTCAAACGTTCAAAACATTTCCAAGACACACAACAATTTCCAATACTAAGCCTAAGAGAACTCTGAAATGAAAAGGAAAGAGAAGTTTCTAACTTCTAAATTCCTATGCTTTCTTAATCAATTGAAAAAAGAAATGTTTTAATCACTCAAGCAAATCAAAATCAACCAAAGAAAATAAGAAAACAATTTTTTTTCGTTTTTGATGTAATTTGAAAAACAAAAGGCTAAAAGATCACACAAAATGAAGTGCAAGAGATTACAACAATTTTCTTTCCTACATATCTAAGATAATTTTTTAGAAGATAGATAGACAAACTATGAACCCAATACTAAAATCCACACAAAAATCTCAATTTCAAACCCTCCTACTAACAAAATTTTAAGATCTAAAGCCAAATAGGAAGATCGGGATAAAAATGCTATCAGACTTGTCAATAGGGCATAATGTAAATTGACAACAAACCAAAGAGAAACAAAAATTTTCAAGAAAAAGCCTCAAATCTAGAGATGGCCTACCTCAGTGCACTCTGAAGGGCTGGACCAGGGCATCAAGAGTCAGTCGACGCTCCTTGTATGTTACTGAAAGGTGTCATTGGTGCACTATGCTAAAGGAGGACAAATGCTAGTGGCAATTTGTGGCAATATGCAGTAGGATCTGATGCTCTGTCAAGCTCACCCAGGTGCATCGATGGATCTAGAGAACCAAAAAGGCTAGTAACCTATAGGATAAACCAATGTGGATAAAACTAGAATGAAAGTGAGGTAAAACACAAACCATAGAAGGAAATTGAAAGTGGAGCAAGGTGGATCACTCACATTGTAACTATAAATGAGTAAGAAAACAAAATTCAAAAGTTTGTAATCAAAAGTGACATAAAAAATTCACAGATATAACTGGATCTGGCCCAGATCTGATTGAAACTATCCCCAGTGGAGTCACAAATTTTGTTATTGGGAATATTTCAATTAGTGTGAACACATTTTGTTCCCCTAGCCTGCATGGTGCAAGTCTAGAAAAAAAGGACACATCAATGTATCATCTACCTAGATGACTGATCTACTTGAATGACAAACTCTCTTTACCTTGAGTGTGGAAGTTATTTTTGTTTTATAGATCCTTGTGCAATCAACTATACCTGCAAAGAACACAAAAAACAAGACAAGAAATGAGAGCAACAAGATAAACCAATAATCTATACCAATGATCAAGGAAACTAGTAATAAACAATCAATATTAACAAGAATCGTTTAGAGGAAAGGGAAACATTTTTGTATTAAAGATGAGAGAATAAAGCTACAACCAAATCCTTGATGTCGAAGCTTTTCTTTTACAAGATCTTTGACTCACTCACACACACTATAAACTATGCAACATCTCACTCACAACCACTCTCTCTTTTCCTCCTAAACCAGGCTTGAATCCAACAAGATAAAGATGCTTTATTGGTCTCCCCCATCATGTGGTCCATGTAGCTTGCTTTTATAGGCCAAACAAAGCCGAAATGGGTTGAGATATTTTGGGAGGAAGGTAGGGAATGATCCCTATGGGCACAATATATTTCTCCTAAAAGATTCTCAAATCTTCTCTTTGCGGCCTTTTTTAGACTTCCAACACTTCTTGTGAATAGGCTAAGTGTGGTGACTCTCTTTGTGGTCATGTGATAGGAGCGATCGGAACCTTATGTCAGTGGACAAGAGGTGTTAGGATTTTTCTGATGCCCTATGCTAGTCAGCAAGGTGCGTCAGACTACTTAGGAGTGAACAGTAAGGCCCCAAAAGAGGATTTTTTCCAAGGACTTCAAGGGATTGGAGCATTAGGACAATTTTTTGGGTGTAACAGATGGATCCTACAAAACAAATGAAAGATAAGTATTTGTACTCTCAATTGAGTTATAAATTTCTAAGTATTTTGAAGGGTATTGTTCATAACAATTATATGTAGATATGTGATATAGTTTTCTTTTATGCATTTATATATCACTGATAGTGACGAGTAGTAGGCTCATGTAATGCATGTTATGTATATGTTGAGTAAGTAGCCTATAGTGTTGCGCATCATCCCATGAGCCCTTGATGAAGCTAGTCTAGGTTGAAACCTGTTTGATAACATGTTGAGAGAAGTGCACACTCTTCATAGTCTGTTATGGTGAAGATGGAATGCACCCAGATAGTTACCATGTGTGTTTGGGAAATGGATGAGTGTTGTGTTGAATCATTGGCTAAGGTTCTTAATTCCCTTGATTGGTTACATGACGTTGTGCACTATGCATAAGAAATTGTCATTGCATTGACTACATAGATTAGTACGAAATGTTGTTAACTATTTGCCATTAAATTTGATTTGTAGGAAAGATGATATTCTATGGATTAGAAGAGAAGGTTGAAGGGACTTGTTTTGAAGGAGAAGTGATATATCTGAAGTCAGTCATGCTACATATATCATTCATATTTAGTGTTCGATAAGGAGAAAGATGCTTAGAAGAGGGAGGATTCTAGGGGCATGTTTCTTAGCTCAAGTTCTAGATCATATAGTAGGATGGATTTCATGATAAATGGATACAATCACAGAATTTGAAAACCATGGCATGAAAGGTGTGGCAGAAACTAGAGGAGATTTTCCTTAACCAAGGAAAATACATAGTAGAGATCCCGAAGAAACGTGAGATGATGGATTGAAAGTCCATGGACACACATATGATGATGAATATGAATAGTATTAAGTGGTTCTTCTTCAAACTTGGATAATCTCACAGACAGTTGAGAAGATCCTAGATGTACTTGGTTAGCTCTAGGATGGATATATGCTTTGCATTCAATACATGGTAGAGTTTAGACATGTACAACAAAGCATGTGTTTAGGTACCTAATTGGTATGATTAGGTATAGAATTAGATATGTTTCGGACAGAGAAATAAAGTTGCAAGGATATATGGACTCTCATTAGGGTGAAAATTGCAGTGGATGAGAAAGAGCACATCAGGAATGTAGTCATCAAGGGCACACAGTACAGAAGAGGTAGGGCATATTGCAGCTAGTATTACTAGATGAAAAGCAGTAAGGTTTTATAAGGTCCCTAATCAGATATATCTAAGACATAGTGCATAAAGGAACAATGCAACTCTAGTACATATCCATGGATGATCATATTGTCAATATACTTACTAAGCCTAGGCCTAAAGTAAATTTTGAGTACTTCCATACAAGCTTGATGTAATACAGAATGCCTCCTATCATTGAGAGGGAGTATTGATGTATCTTCATGGGCAGAAGCAGGTAGATAGTTACCCCAACAATTATTCATGTGGTACATGACTCAAGAGTTTTACCCACAGGTAATTCATGCAGTGGTACATGTCTCAGAGACCGATTAGCCAAACAATGGTATATGGCTCAGATTATCTATGCAGTGATACATAACTCAGATAAGTCATCGAGTAGTACATAGATAAGATAAGTCATGAAGTAATACCTTACTCAAATACTAGTTAGTCATGGTACAAGACTCAAACAACTAGGGGTTGTTGTATATCATGTGGAGTGCACCCACGTGAGGAGAGTTATAGTAAGTATTGTTGGAGAGTAGTAAAAGACTATAGGTAGACCTCATATGAATATTAGGTAAAAGTCAAGATATCTGAGACTATCAGATACTCGAGTGAGTTATAGTCGAGACTATCGAGGAACAATGAACTTCTTGAAGAGGTCAAATAGCCATATATTTGTCTAGTGGGGTATAGTGGGGAAATAAAAAGGAAAGAATCCACTTTGGAAGTGATCAAGCCTTGGAGAACATCACAAAGGATAGAAAGCTCACAAAAGGGTTATCTAGACCGTAGAAGATTCCATAAGTTAACAAGTATAAAACTATTGTTGAAGATCGGGCCCCAAAGAATACCTCCCTCACTAAGAGGGAGTGTTGATATTTCTAGTATCATTAGAATATATTACACAAAAAAGAATAATGACAAGTTAGGCTAGGTCAATTCGACCTTTTGAAATTGGACCAATTAAATAGACTAAGTCAAATGGTCAAGTTGGCCGAGTTAAGTGAAAATGACCCGGTCAAGAAGTTAGGTCAACCCGAAAAAAAAAGAGACCTTTTCAAGTATAAATTGAAGTGAATTTGGGTCATTTGCAACACACCAATTCGCTCAAGCAAGAGAAGAAGTGCGAAAATACAAGGAAAACTAGTCAAGAGTTCAAGAAGCATTGTGAAGACATCTTTTGGGGTTTTATCTTTCTCTCTTCTTCGAGCTCAAAGTTATTTTGTTTCTTTCTTGTATTATTATTGTATAACTAGTGCTAGACACTAGGTTAGACATTGTATCTTATCTAGAGAAATTTGTTGGGTTTTTCCTATGAAAGAGTTTTCCAAGGGTAAAATTGTGTCTACTATAAATGTGTTTCTTTCACTAATCCTTTATATACACAGAGTTTATGTTTATCCTATAAATAAGTAGATAACATCTAATTGCAAAAAAAAAAATCAATAAAATTTTGTCCCATAAAATCCCCTTTACCTTCACCCTTTATGTAACTTCATTTTTTATCTCCATAAAAAATGAATTGCTCCCATTTCCCTAAAGCCCTAATATATCTTCAAGGAAAAGGGTCGATGGAAGAATTGTTATCCCCATTTTAAAAAGAGTGTCCCTATTACAAAAGCATTAGAGGGGGTATTTTTTATATGTCGTCAACGAGAAGCATGGTATTTTTCTTTCTTTGAATCCCTCTAAGTCCATATTTTTAAAGTCCCAAAAGGAGACAGGGGATATATTATGAAGATAATAAGGGGATCCTTCACTGTTCAATTTTGAATCCATGTGATTTAAGACAACACATGCTTGACATTGACATTCAATTCATATACAATGAAGGAAACACCCAAAAGAATGTTGGAAAGTCTTTCAATATACAGGAAGTGGTAGGTGGAGGAGGGCATACCTCGAGGGCGAATAGATTAGGATGTAGCTCCATCGAGCTGGAAACCTACATGTATAGGAATACTCCATGGAATTAGCGGCCAGGGCAGATGAAGCTGGCATGCATTAGAGCTAGCAAGTAGAGGCATGAATTAGAACTAGAAGCTACAACAAGTAGAGATAGTTGGCTTGCATCAATGCTAGAAACTACAGTAAGGGGATAGAGATCGAGATCCCAAGGAAGGGTCGAAGTCATAACCAAGAGAAGAAGACAACAACTACAAATTCCCACAAAGACAGAGAAAAATGCTTAATGGGGGTGGCCAGAGTGATAAGAGACCTGTCAGGTAAAAGAGGCATGCCATGCATCCATGTAGGAATTCCAACAAACATTGAGGAAGAATTTGTTACCACAAACATTGAGGAAGAATTTGTTACCACAAATATTGAGGAAGGAGTA
Source organism: Pseudotsuga menziesii (assembly GCA_001517045.1). Lineage (NCBI taxonomy): Eukaryota > Viridiplantae > Streptophyta > Pinopsida > Pinales > Pinaceae > Pseudotsuga > Pseudotsuga menziesii. Next base: position 54,372 of record LPNX010412715.1, on the reverse strand, counting down.
CATAGTTCCCAATACATATTACAAGCTAGTGAAACTCTTTTCCTTCAATCACACACTTCACATTTCTACGAAGCTAGTGAAACAATCTCTCTTGCACCGGACGTAACAAGTGGCTAGTTCTAGGTTATGTAACTACATTTTCCCCTTGTATGCGCAGATTTCCATGAGCCTAACAAGTTGAAATTGCACATAAAACTATGTTTCAGGTGGATCAACTATGGTGAATGCAAAGTCTACTTTCATCGAAGGTATGTTCTATTTTCCTCCATTTTTTTACTTTCATGTATATATTTTTATGACTGACATCTTCATTTGTATAGGTTACCGTGAGCACAATATGATTGAGGAGTACTCTTTATGTCTCTGTTTCATTCAGACTAGTCTAAATCGTTGAGAGATACATAGGGTCTCGTAAACCTCCTTTTCTCACGGGTTGAACCAGCCTTGACCTATTGTAATTGATAAATTTACAAATTCCAATTTTAATAAAATATCATCTAGGCATATATGAATATTTCCTCTTCCCTTTTATTATTCAACCTTGCTCGTGTTTTTCTTTTTTGCTTTATATTCTACAAAAAATGTTTCATATGCAAATAAGTGGACTATACATATTTTTTTATTTTTATTTTCAGTTTACATATCTATATATTAGTTCAGTTTTCTTTACTAACCTGTACATAAATATGGCATTTTGTCTTTAGTCGTTAGTTAGTGTTTTTGACATACTATTTTTAAGATTACGATAGCTACCGTGCGTATTTTTTCACAATCTTTAATCTCATTCCAACCATTATAATTAGTGAATTAATTTTCAATTTATGTCAAATCCATAAAGTTTTACCATAGTTAATGGATTTTATCACATTAAAAGAACTTTGATTTCCAACTTCATTTAAGAATTTGAATTGAAGAGAAATGGTAGATTACTTGTGTCCATTTAAGATTCTTTTAAAATCTACTTAGGCCTAAAAACAAGAAGAAATTTTTACTGCAATTTTATACTAATGAATGGAATACAAAGTCCATGCTTTACTTAGTGGAATTGTTTCAGTAACATACCTTTGATTTTTACATGCATTTAAAAAAATATGAAATGAAATGAAATTATTGATTTCCTTTCACATCTTAAAATCATCTATCATAATTTACTTATGTGTAAGGAGAGTTGTAATTATTTATGCATTTTCATACCAATAACTAAATCTTGCTTTTCAAATAAATAATTGCATAACACATTTTTGTTTTGGTAAATATTTGAACTCATTTCGCTACACATAATTAGTTAGTCAAGCATAAATTCACTTCTAGAAATTAATACACACATGGTTATATAGGTTGCACCATGTTTACATTTAATGTACTATTGTTATTATTGTGAAGGAATTGCCATATTCATTAATGCATGTCACATCCCACTTTCATTCATTTATGTATTTAATGCCAATGATCAATCCTATGAATCATATTTATCTAAGGGATCTAAATGCAACCCGAGATTCCATGCCCTTTCTCCCCTTAACTAACCTTCCAACAGTGTTTTTCGATGATATTGCTCGAATTGTGTCATTTTGAGCATCAACTAGATAAAGATGCATTATCTTCATTTTTTTTCCTTTTAAGCTTTAAAGTGTCCAATTGTAAGCTAAGAGTACCAAGAATGTATGTTTCAAAGTTCACTAACAAGTTTCCCAATTCAGCTCTAGTGACCCCACTTGTGGATGATTTGGAAAATTTGGAAAGAGTATATCTCTTGTTTCGTTACCCATTTTAGCTTGTCCATGAGAATACTTATCACATAAGTCACAAATTTTTTGGAAGGTTAGTTGAGATACATCACCCGATCCCATAAAATTGAGAATATTAATGGACTCATGATCCCTCTAGAGAAAATGGCTTTAATAAAATCTTTATCCAGTTTATTTTGCTTAGAACGTTGTAGGATATACATAAATATTTCAAGCTAGTATTCTAGGATTCCATTATATTTTTGTGTCATCCTAAGGATAACTTCTTCTAAGTCCCTAGATTTGCAATAATCCTGTTTCTTTTTCAAACATGTCTTACTCATGTCATCCCATGTGTGAATTATGTTTCCTCACAACCTTGTGAACCAATGTAATGATGCATCCTTAAGGCTGGAAGGAAACAATTTGAGTTTATGTGCATATACCATTTCAAGAAAGAAAGAGTCAAGAACCGCATATACCATTTCATGGAAATGTGGTAAACCTAAAGGAGGGGTGTTCTTCATTTGTACTGCAGTTGTCAGGTCCATGGCTAAAAATCCAAACATTAGAGGAATTTTGGGGTCTAAAATGGGCCTCCTAAGGAAAATAATAAAATAATAGTTAAAATAATAAAATAATATTGATTAATTTTGGAGGAAGAAAGAAAAAAACTACTTTTTGTGTTCGTATTTTCGACATATCTCCCTATTTGTTTACTCAAATTTCGATCGGGAGAGCTCGTTGGATGCGGAATTTGATTGCACATCCAACGAGTACCCACACTGCATACTTTTGAAGGACCCTGCTACCCCAAAAACAAGAAATACTTGAAAAAATGTGATGATGACATCATCATCACATTTTTTCAAGTATTTCTTGTTTTTGGGGTATCGGGGTCCATCAAAAGTATGCATTGTGGGTACTCATTGGATGCGGAATCAAATTCCACATCCAACGAGCTCTCCTGATCGAAATTTGAGTAAAAACACAATGAGATATGTCGAAAATACGAACAAAAAAGTAGTTTTTTTTAATGACAAATATGCCAATTCAACCATTATGGTTGACTTATTTTATTGAAATTCTATTGGTTCTTGAATTCCAACTCACAAAAACTTATTTTGGCATGTTTTCTTATAGGGCCCATTTTAGACCCCAAATTTCCTCTAATGGGTTGTCTCCCCTTCTTCATTTGTGTATATGTCTTCTTTTGCCATTTTTTTCCCAAACAAGGTGTATCCAGAGCCTGGAGATTTTGGTTCTTGAATTGGATTGTTCTCAGCCTCTAATACATGTTTCCCACTTGTTCCTCTAGCTAGTGTAGCTTCTATTGTGGTTCCAATTACAATATCCACAATTGTATAAGATATTATGCTTAGTTTCGGTCATTTGACTATCTTCTTACCCACGTGTCTTCTCCAATTTTTGATACCTTCCAATGGGCTACTAGAAGGGATTCTTATAGCTCTCTAAGATGGACAGGCTAAAAAATATGGAACTTTTATACATTTTAAAAATATACCTTTATCGTCTTTAGTCCTATTCATACATTACAAACATAATTTAGATCTAATGGAAAAAAGTACTCACTGAAGTGAATGTGCCAGGCTATTACACTACATGAATCCTATAGTGAGGTTGGATTTGTGTCTAATTGTCTCTAGTCCATTGGATCTAGAATGTTGGTATGAAAATAATAAAATGCAGAAAAAGAAAAAGAAAAACCAATACAAACTTAGAGAAATAAAATCTATCAATGCTCTAATTGTTTTTTATCATTTCCCTAGCAATGATACCAAAATTGTCTAGAAATTTATATGCTTCAAATTCTGTTACACTTTATTACCATTAAGATTATGAAATTCCAACACTATATATGCAGGGGAAGTGCATTAATGACTTCTATCCTAATCAAAGAATTTGATTACATGAAACTCTTAATGAATTAGGCAGACACTTATCATGAAAACCAATAAAAGCATAAACCAATCACACTACATAGATTGATTTGATCAATATATTTATTTTTACTAAAGCACTATTGCAAGTTTCGACTATGGCATTTTATTTAATTTAAGGAGATCTATTATTCATGTAATAAACTATGAGAAAATTATTTCTCCAACCCTTTAATTTCAACAACAAAAGACTATTCTATCAAAAATTTTAGGGCCAAACTCATAGATTTTGTTTTCAAGAGAGTAGGCAGAAACATCAACATTTTTATCAAATAAATAAGCTAAATTTTTCCATACATCAATTGGGTTATCCTTAGCCTTAGTATGTACATGTAAACTATCAAAAATAGTTTATCTGATGGGTCCTCTTGCTTGATCACATCGATCTTCCCATATATCTAGGTGTTTATCATTGATTTGTTTAGTTTGATCACCCTGAACTAAGCACCATAGATTCTTAATCCTAAGAATGTCAATCATCTTTTTCTTCTAAGAGAGATAGTTATTACCAACTAATTTAGGAATATAATATGCATCATAAATCATAATGATTAATCAAGAAACTAAAATCTAATGCAATAATACAAGAAGACAAGTTTTAGAACAAAAAGTGAATAAAATCCTAAATTGATCACCGTCGATGAAACCCAACAACAACTTATTGATGGATATGCAGACCTATGTTAAAAAAAAACAAATAAAAACTAATTTTAGAGAATTTTTTCCGAAAAACAGGGCCCAAGTGCTTTCTCTGCGGAAAAGATGCATGTGCACATACGACCAAACAGTACATGGGGGCCCTAAAACGCTCAAAACTAAAAGTTGTGAAAGAAAACATTGTTCTATAAAAAAAAAGTAGGACAAAACACAACCAAAGATGAGAAATCAATTAGATCTACAACAAGAAAGATATATCCAAGATAGAAAGTTGGTATACAATGGATTTCAACTCAAATCTGTAGATAAAATCAAGAAAAACTTTAAAATTTTCTAAAAAATTCTAAAATATAAATGATGAGGGTTAGGGTTTGACAAAAATTCTCAACAATGTAGAAAATTCCCAAATCTAAAGAAAAAATCAGAAGGGATTGATAAAATTGATGACAAATCTACTAGATAAGGAGTCCCCCCAAAAATATAAAGAACTTGGTGCTTGTAAAAGAAATCAAAAAATTATTGAAGGAGGTGGAGCATAGTAACCAAATCTAATACCACGTTAGAATATTAAGAAATATGAAATAAATATAAATAATACATTTACTAACAAGTAAATCAATAACAGTAATCTACTAGTCTATCCTTCTATCCATACGAGCACAATATAATCAAGGCAGTAAGTAAGAGACCAGAGAAAAAAATGATACACCAAATATACATGGTTAAACCCTAGAATGGGGAAACATCGATTGGAAGATATTTTCTTCTTATTCTTCATAAATCTCCAATCTTACACTTGAGCTCCACTCCACATATGCTTATCATAGTTTTACAATTACATAAGAATATAATTTTCAACATACTAAAAAAGGGTCTCCTTCACCTCTACTGTATAGCTAGAGGTATGGAGGAATTACATCCCATAATACATGTGCAATAAATGATTTTCCACCTCCTTATATAATGTATTACTCCACGATTCATGAGGGATAACTCCTTTTTACATAAGATAAAGGAAATTGTGTATTCGTTTGCTAAACAAGAAGTCATAATATCTACAACATCACATTAGATATCATTACACATGTAACATTAACATTACACATTCCAACAACTCTTTCAATTAATCTTTATTTCTACATTTAGAGTAAAATATGGATAAAGTTGCATTCTCTTATTCATGGTTCTTTTTAAGATTTAAAGTATCTAATTGGAACCTGAGTACCAAGAATGAAATTTTAAATTTTGCTAACAAGTTCCCTAATTCATCCCTAGTGAACCCACTTATGACTGGTTTGGAAAATTTGGAAAGAGTTCTCTTGTTCCCTTACCATTTTTAACTTTTCCATGAGAATACATCTTACATGATTCAAAGATTTCTTAGAAGGTTAGTTGAGATACATCACCTAATCCCATCAAATTAAGCAGGTTGATGGACTCATTTATGATCCCTCTCGATAGGATGGCTTTAGTACTGCATTAATCCAGGTTGTTCTTCTTAGAAATTTGCAAGCTATACATAAATATTTCAAGGTAGTCTTCTATTCTTTCATGATTTTTGTGTCATACTAAATATTTCTTCTTCAAAAATAGTCCCTAGTTTTGAAATAATCCCAGTATTTCTTCAAAAACAATCCCTAGATTTGCAATAATCCTAGTATTTCTTCAAAAATGTCTTATGCCTGTCATCCCATGTACAAATTGTGTTTCCTCCCAACCCCATGAACCAACATAATGATTCGTGCTACATGGGGGCAAGAAACAATTTGAGTTATGTGCATCATTAGAATAATTGAATAGCTACTACAAATAATATCAAATTCAATAATCAAAGAGTCACGATTTGCATATATCATTTCGTAAAAGTGTGGTAAAACTGAAGGAGGGATGATTCTCATTTGTACCATAGTTGGTTGAAAATACAAAGGTTTCCTCCCCTTCTTCATTTGTGTATACTTCTTCTTCTGCCATTTTTTCTCCAAACACCTTGTATTTAGAGCCTAGAGATTCTGGTTCTTGAATTGGATTGTCCTCAGCCTCTAACTCTAGTTTCCCAATTGTTCCTCTATCAAATTTAGCTTATACCATGGGTCCAATTATAGTCTCCACGATAGCTACATATCTTATCCTTAGTTCTAGTCTGGTGACTGTCTTCCTACCACTTGTAATTTTTGCCACCTACCAATGGGTTAGTAGAAGGGGGTATTACAACACCGCTAGATGGAAAGGGTAAAAAAGATGAATTTTTTCTACCTTGTAAAAATCCATCTTTATTGTATCTAGGCCCAATCATACATCACCGACATAATCTAGATCTAATGGAAAATAGTACTAACTAAAGTGAATGCGCTAGGCTATTACACTAGAGGAATACTATAGTGAGGTTGTTTTGTGTCTTACCGTATCTACTCCATTGGATCTTAGAATGTTTGTATGAAAAGAAATCAAATGCAAAAAAAGAGAAATATTTTCAATACAAACCTAGAGAAATAAAAGCTATCAATGTTGGAACCGCATTTTAGCATTTCCCAACAACAACCCCAAACATGTACGACAATTTATATGCTTCAAATTTTGCTACACTTTATTATCAATACGAGAGTGTAAGGTTGTGAAATAACAACAATATATGTGTAGGGGAAGTGCATTAATGACTACTATCCCAATGAAATAATTTGATTACAGAAATCTCTTAATGAATTAGGCACACGCTTATCATGAAAACCAATAAAAGAATAAACCAATCACACTACTTAGATATATTTGATCATTGGATTGATGTTTATTAAAGTATTATTGCAAGTATATATCACGATATTTCATCTCATTTAAGGACATCAATTGAACCTGTAATAAATTATCAACAAATTAGTTCTTGAACCTTCAATGAGTAATTGATTTTATTTATTACATGGGAAAATTGGTATATGACACATGCTAGTGGAGCAAACATAGTAATGAAGAGAATACTTACAATCTATACAAAATGAATATCATGGTTTCCAAAGGGTTAAAATTAGAACAATATGTCCACTCCCTCTTGGAATAACACCTTCCATGGTGTTCTCTTTTCTTCAATAGTACTTTATGTGTTCATTCTTCACTTGTATTTGCAATGTCATGCTCTTCACTTCCTTGACACATCTCCAAAAAATTTAGGATTCCAACATATATCTACAAGAATCATCAAAGTAAACATGAATATCTTATCATTTCTATGCATTAAGTGTGGAATCCATATGATTTCCAATATATAAATTTCAAGTTCTTAACTAGACCAAATATATTCATAACCCAAGATAAAGTATGCAATTTGCGGCCCAATACTTATTTGTATGAATATGTAACTTCTCCATTTGGAAACGAGTGAAAAGACTAAATTCATTGTTTTTTTTAATATTCTCAATGCATATAATGCACTCATGATCCTATCTATCATGTAACATGAATCTCTCGCCATAGACTAGGCATTCAAGTATCCTCTTCCTTACAGTGAATTACCCTCTAAGATTGAGAATTCCTTTCCCTACTAAGTAGTCCCTTTGGGAATCCATCATTTGTGAATCCTCTATTGCTCAAGAAGAGTGCAAAATTGTATATTCTTACTACAAAGGTGCCCCAATGGCTTGCTATAATAAACATAGAATACGGTGATAGGGGTGTGTTATAGGGATTTTTCTCTTAACACAATAGTATTCTTCCACATGTTTTCTCTCAACAACCATCATTTTCCCTTACTAGATAGATTCATCATGTCACTTGTATTATACAAATACAATTACCATGAGACATCATCATGAAAAAAAGAATCCAACTTTTAAATATGTTTCTTACAAAAATCAGATTCCACAATTATGAAACTCATCTCATAATGTTTGTTCCTCGTGGAAATAGTGATTAGTTTCCATTATTGGATTGCATTGATTTACTATCCAAGACATTCATATCTGCAATCTATTATCCTTGACAAATATTTCATTTAGCGAAAAAAACTACGAGTACTCATGCATACAATCACAAAACCATATGAAAAGATTCTAAAATTATGTCACAAGATTAAGTCAATCAACTTCAATAATCAACATATTAAATACAATGGAATATCATTTACTACATATGCATTATTAGAACAAACAAACATTCACACAAGGTGATCAAACAAAACATAAATATATTCAAATAATTACAAGCACTACTGTCATATATTAGGATTCATTCCTTTGTCATACCCTGGTAACATTCACATACAAGAATTTAACCCTATTTAATCATTCAACAATGATATTAAGCATAAGTAAAGGAATCCCGTCACATATTACTTTAACATCTGAATACATGAGCATAATCAAATGCAAACTTGTATAGTTGTCCATAACATTCATGATGTTACATGAATAGTGGGTAATTTGTGGAAGTTTAGTTGATGATTTCTCCAGCCTTATGATAAACATCTTCATGTTTTTTTCCTCCTTACAAGATTAATGCACAATATTGTCATAATAAAAACTGAAAATGGTGGTGAGTCTTCTTTTCCTAAAACCAAAACCAACTATTGTAATTATTCTACTCTGATTTGTTTGACCAGTGTACATTGTCTTCATAACATCCTACGAAATGAATGAGGAAATTATCCTGGGAAGCCTATGCATGGATATTTTCATCAATTTCCTCCCTCAAATTATGAGGAATTCATGGAAGAAGAATCTTGGTCACAATATTTCAACAATTTGTTTGAAATATCTCATGCCTATCCTAAGATATCATGCATACTCTAGAGTTAACAATGATAACCTTATGCAGCTTGTAATCATGTTTTGTATAGTTGCATAATCCATAATGAAATTTGTTTTGTACAGCCAATTGTTTGAAATATCTTGTGCATATCATAATATATCATGCATACTCTAGAGTTAACAATGATAACCTTATGCACCTTATAATCATGTTTGGTATAGTTGCATAATCCATAATCTAAGTTTTTTTTATTCTTGAATATATGGGATGGGCCTAAATTGGAAATGAGAGATAAAAGTTCACCCACATGAAACACATCAGAAATTAAATACCAAAAGTTCACCTATAGTAAGCACAAAAGAGTTGTACAATTTTGTTGAACGAACGAATTTATTATTATGCCAATTGAAGTGCACAAAATATATTTTATTATTATGCCAATTGAAGTGTACAAAATATATTTTAGATACATTAAAGAAACGTACAAAACAAACTCAAATTTTATCTATTTGATTCATTTCTGGATTTTCAACTTTTAGCTATTTGATTCAATTCTAGATTTACAACATAAAATGTAAACAACAAAATAACAATAGAATTTTGAAAGCTAAACTATTTTTAAAAAACCTGATGCCAATTGAAGTGCACAAAATATATTTTAGATAGAAACATTATCCTTATTGATGTTATACTTATCCATCACATGCACGTCTCCTCATAGAAGAGATCCCTAATGTTGATTTGACCCATACTAGGAAGTCCTAGTCACTTAATAATGCTCATGTCAAATTCAACATTAGGCTAGACTTGTATATTTCACAAGGGGATGAAATCCCCTAATAAAATAAACGATTCATACACTCTATTATATAATAGATCACTATGTTACAGGAATAGGAAATGTGAGAGCACCCCAGTGTCAATTCTCCACACCATATGACTAGGAGGGCTTTACCACTGCAAGGGCCATTCACCTCTAGAATGTGAATGCATCATTCATTACTAGCTAGATATTCATGGCCTCACTATCCAAAGATACATGGCTACTGGTGATTAAATGTCTACCTGATGATGCCACAGAAGAAACATCAACGTGACATTGACGTAGAATTGGTATTAAGAAATTTTCCTGGAGTGATTTCAAAAGGGGTATTAACAACTTTGAAATGGAGTTTATGGTTGATCTTAGGTTATACAGTGATGACAAGTTATATAGGTCGCAATTTTCTTGAAAATATATTCTCAAAATATGATAAAACAGAGAGAATATGAACCTAAATATTGAAAAAGATCGGAGTTGACAAGAATATTATGAATTTGGTCCTCTTTAGTGTTATCCTTGAAATTCATATCTTGGTCTATAATACAAACATGATATATAAATTATTTATAAGTATTTTCATTATAAATCTAGAAAGTATCATCTAGCTTCACTAAATACTTCACAGGTGGATAAAGAGTTAAATTTTGACTAAATTTCCATGCAATATAATCATATCCCCATACCTGCAATCAATAAATGTATTTGTAATGGCTAACCACGATATCCCTAGGATTAATGGGTGTCCTCCTAAATGAGACTTGGGTTGTAAGACAAAAAAATAAATAGGATAATCCTATGGAATATAAAGAAACAACAATGCCATCTAATACACCCTCAGGTTATATTTTAGATCTGTTTGTTAGTTCCAGGATTGTGGGTGTAGGGTGAATATTATACAATTGCAATTGTTCCATGCTGTATTTGGTCATGATATCGATTATATCTCCTAGGTAAATCAAGGTGTTAAGATTGAGGATATTTTTTATGTGGAAATAAACAATAGGAGTGACAGGATCTACATATTTACTCATGAAAACTTTTCTTGACATCAAATCTGTTGGAGTCTTCCAGTAAATTGGACAATTGATGGATCTACTTTCTTCATTCTTGGATTTTTGACGCATAATTCAATAAATATTTTTCCATATATATGAATATATTTCATGGCTTGGAGTAAGATAGTTTTGACACAACATTTCCTCAACTTAAAGATTAAATCAAATTTAGAGTGAACTATTGGCTTATCCAAAGTAAACCTCTTCAAATAGGGAGGATTTATAGATGCTTTAGGTTACTCTATGTTTAGAGAAACTTTTATGTTACATGGGTATAATCCTAGTCTTACTGATCAATATTTTTCTCCTCTAGTTCTTCCTCAATGATGGTAGGATATATTTTCTTAAGAACCTTCCAAAAATGAGCTTCTATCCATCCTTGTTGCCAAGGTTGGCTTTGCAAAGTTGTTCTGTTATCTCATTATATCCTTGGTAAACTGCCTCAAGTCTTGATAAAGAAGTGTATCTATCTGTTGGGTTATTTTATGCACAAGTACCACGGATTTCATTGTTATTAAGGGGATATTCTTGTTAAAATATTGAGAAATATGCAATAAAAATTCAGAACACATTTACTGACAAGTAAATCAATAGAAAGAATATACTAGTCTAGCCTTGTATCTATACAAGCACAATATAATCAAAGTAATAAGAAAGGGACATATAAAAGAATGATACACCAGATAGATATGGGAAAACCCCAGATGGGGAAACACCCATGAGAAGGTATTGTATTCGTATTCTTTAGAAATATCCAATATTACAGTTGAACTTCACTCCACCTATACTTATCACAGATTTACAATTACATAAGAATGTAATTATAAACATACCCAAAAGGGTCTCTTTCACCTGAATTATATAGCTAGAGGTATGGAAGAACTAGTACATCCGATAACACATGTGGGAGAAATGATTTTCCACCTCCTGTATAATACATTGGTCTCTTAAATCTGTAAGAAAACCATGTATCAAGGTGCATCGACTCGAAAGACTTGTTTACAGAAATGGAGGTTGAATGAAAGAATCATGAGAAAACAATTGATGCTTCTCTTTCGAGACTTGTCTTAGTGAAATCAAGAGAAAGTAACCCCTTAATATTCAAGCTTATGCATGCACATGCACACACGCACGCGTGCACGCGCGCACGTGCGCGCACACACACACACACACACACACACACACACACACACATATGAGGGAAACTTGGGTTCTTACCCACTGTGTTTCAGTTACAAAGAAGCAATTACAATTTGATTAAGGATACTATAACCATCCTGTTCCCATTTTTCGACCAGAAGAATATAAAGATATATCATTTCCACATTGATGACATATTCCAAATGTATTCTAATTGTTCAATATGGAGGATGACAATTGTTTGAATAATCAAATGTTGTGGGGCATGTATGATGAACGAATATTGCATAATATTATGTTATTTGACTAATTCGCTATATCAACTTATTTGTGGGGTGAACCAATTCGATGGATTGAATAATCCATAGGTTCAACTCAGTCAATGTGAATTATATTTGACAAAAGAGTTGACGAGGACTAAGCACTAGTTGATGGTTCCATTCAAGTCCTTTAATGGATCATACCTTTCCCATTAAATGGAAAAGGTACCCATTTTTTCTTAAGAAGATGAGGAAAATTGTGCTCTAATTCAGTGAGAGAATACTATTTTCCATGAGCTTGGTTTTGTCCTTGTTTTTCCACTTAAAACAACATAATTCTTTGCATCCGTGTACGACATGCTTTCTTTCTGATAATGTTGTCAATGGAAATAGTTTCTTGAACATATAGATCCATATATTTTGTATTTTTTGGATGTAATTCAATAAATTCCAACACTGGTGGAAAATATGGTCGAAGCAAGTTTACATTGAATACTGGATGCAAACCGGAGTATGGTGGAATGTTGAGCTTAAAGTCATTTCCCCTAATTTTCTCAAGAATGGTGTAAGGATCATATCGTAAAGGATTCGTATGTATGTGTGGTCCACTGAATATTTATTTCTTGAGATGCAACCAACATTATCCCCAATTTTGAATGAATGAGGAATATGATGCATGCCAAGTTAGGCATTGGATTTCTCACTAGCTAGTTGCAACATATCCTATGCTTGTTTTTGAATCTCACAAACCCTATCCTTGAAATTGGGTGCTTTTTCAACTTCTCACTGTTCATGGCATGTCGTGATCATGCTATTCGATCAACTAACTAAGTTGATAGGAACTCAAGGAAAACATCCATAATAGACTAGTTCGATGATTCTTGTGGTTATGCATGCAAATAAATTGTACCACCATCCAATTCACAACTTTTTTTCAATAGGTCTAAGTATGGAATGCAATCGACATAGATAGTTGTGTGTCGAGTGGTTGCCATAGTTTTTCCCATAAATTGTTAAAAAATATGGAATATTTGTCACAAATGATTGTACTCAGTAATCCATAGTGTTTCCAAAAATTCTCAAATAAGGGTTGAGAAGACTCTTGTGGCCTTGTAGTCTTCTGTAAAGGAGTGAGGGTGGCAATTCTAGATAATCTATCAACCACTACCAATGATAGAAGATGATGGTGTTTGGTGATAGGTATGTATTTAAGTAGTCCAAGAAAATGGATTCCCATGGTCAAATTGGAATGGGAAATGGTGTATACAAACCCTATCATCGATTTGTTGCCATAGTTTTTCCCATAAATTGTTAAAAAATATGGAATATTTGTCACAAATGATTATATTTAGTAATCCATAGTGTTTCCAAAAATTCTCAAATAAGAGTTGAGAAGACTCTTGTGGCCTTGGAGTGAGGGTGGCCATTCTAGATAATCTATCAACCACTACCAAGGATAGATGATGATGGTGTTTGGTGATGGGTATGTATTTAAGTAGTCCAAGAAAATGGATTCCCATGGTCAAATTGGAATGGGAAATGGTGTATACAAACCCTATCGTCAATTTGATGGATTGGTGACATTGGCACAAACCATGCATGACTTGATATACTTGTCGACATTCATCTTGAGTAAAGGATAATAAAAATACATATAGATAAATATGAGAGTCATTTACACTCCAAAATGACATGTTATTTTTTTGTAATGTGCATCCTAAATGAGCTTATTTTTTTTCTCACCCAGAGATAAACAAAGCTATACAATCTTGTAAAGAATTTTTCCTTCATGTGGTATTCGAAAGAAATCAACTAACCTTTCTAGAGTTCTCTATACACCAAGGATAATTTAGTGTCTTGTTCATATAGTTGAGTACAAGTAATGGTCTGATAACCATGCATACTTAACACTATAAGAAGTGAGGTGACTAGTGGATAGATAAGGCAATTACCTCTAACATTGGATTTTCCTTTATGATGCTTATTTACCAACTAAAATGGTTATAGGTAACTAATCCACTTGATTTGTCTCATCCTCTATAACTTATACTATGATGGAGCGAACTGTAGATAATTATGGTCTTTATGAATCACCATTTCATTGCCTAAAATGTAGTGTCTCCATTTATTAAGTGCTTATACAATGGCATGTAGTTCCCTTTCATAATTCAAATACTTGCAAATATCACCAGTGAAATTTTATGAATAGAATGCACCTAGATGTCATGCTTGAGTGATCACAATGACCATGGCATAGTTTAATGCGCCAATCTAAATTTCAAATTGTTGATGCAAATTAGGTAGAAGAAGCACTAGAGTTGTGCAAATCTTTTCCTTGATTTGTTTAAATGATTTTTTATTGTGTTATGGTCCATTTGAAAACTATATTTCCACCTCCCTTATTTAAAAATTTACAAAAAGATCAATCTTGATGAAGTCCTCATAATAGAATGTTCTCAAATTTAAAGAAATATGTGTTAAACCAATGAAACTTCTTAGTTTGTGAATTTTTCTTGGAGAGAGTCATTCGATTCAACATGAATGCTTTCTGAATCAATCAAATAATGCAAGTATTTACTACTCTTCACATAAAAAGATCATTTCTCAAAGTTCAAACAGATTTTGTGATGTTTGAGAGTGTTAAGCACTTGTTTAAGCTTATCTAAATGTTCATCCCACCACTTATTGAAAATCAGGATGCCATCTAGATAAATAATGACACATTTTCTTGCAAAAGGTATAATAACATCATCTATATATCCCATAAGAATTTCTAATGCATTAGTTAAACCAAAAGGAGTGACTAACAATTCAAATAGAAATTCCTTGGTTTTGAAAGTAGTATTCCATATATTTGAGGATTCTATGGGAGTTTGATGATATCATGGCTTGAGGTCGAATTCGGTAAATAATTTAGCATCTTCAAATAATATATTATAGGAAGAGGATACCAATTATTTAATCAAATCTTATTGAGGGCCCAATAGTCAATGCACATGCATCATGCCCCATATTTATTAGGGAATGGGCTTATTGAACTTCAATAAGGAGATGAGTTGGGTGGAATATTCCCTTTTTCGATCAAGCCTTGAATTTGTCTACATATTTCTTCATTCTATAAAATAGAACTTCTATAAACAAATGCATTTGGTAATGAAGAACCATAAACAAGATCAATGGATTGTTTTAACTAGCAATGTAATGGTTACACATATTGGTATTCTTCAAGTACTCTATTGAATTTTTATTACTAATACAATTTGTGGCCAATGGATAGTCGACTGGATTTTATGATCCTCTTAGAATAAGTTTTGATAAAAAACAACATGAATTTGTGAGCATGTTTGACCATATTTTTGGATTGTTTTATTGAAACCATTTTGGTTGTTGGTGTGGGTTGACATTGAAGAATTCAATACCACTAATTCTGGATTTTTCCAATCACTATCTGTGGTTTGGACTGATTATTTCCCTGTATGTCCCATAATTAGGTTTTCCAAACAATACATAAACTATGAAGAGTGGCGCTATATCATAGAGCACCTCATCCTAAAAGGGATTAATGAAGTAGAAAAGCTTGCACTATTGGTTGACGTTGAGTTCTTATCCATTCTTCATCCAACTGATTTTGTAAGTTTTTGTATGTGGATTAGAAACAAGACCCAATTTCTTCACAAATTATTCATAGAAATTATTCATAGAAAAACTTCTTTTAGCTACCATTTTCAACAATCAGATGCAATCAGCAATTTTGTACCGATATCTTTGTATGGAATAGTCATTATCTTTCCTCTTTGTTAACAATGATTAGGTTCATGAGGATGTCAAATTCAATTCAAATAGTGTCCAGGAGTGTGGATTGGATTCCATGATAACTTTTTCAGTTGTTCCAAATTCAAAGTTAAACATTTGCATCAAGAATTTCTTCTGGTCTTTTCATTAGATGCCTCATTTGAAGTTGAACTATGGTAATCACACCATTTCCCTGTAGGGGGTTGTTTGTTGTGTTTTCCATTATATTTCTTAAAAATATTCTTACCATGATATTGGTTCTATGAAGTAGTCTAAGTATACCATTTTGACTTATATGATTCAGTATATGAATAAGGTTTCTCGTTGAAAAGTCCATATATCAGTTTGGTTGAGAACTAATCTATCAGCTTGAATTTCCCCTTAAGATTGATGGTGTAATAGAATTATTTTGTGAGAGTTCCAATGAGGAATCATATCTCTACTTTTATATAAGGAGTTGATCCAATGATACGATTCAAAGTAACTTATATTCCTCGTTAACACCAAGTTGAGCCATTAGTGGATGGAATTCATCAATATAACTCTATATAGTCTAATATTTTCGTTGTCTTAACTGCTACCATTTCTTGTATTATTATTTTATTTCATTAGGTGGATAAATTTATGTATTCACATTTTCAACAAATTTTGACAATGTGTCGATGGGATGACCTTCTTCCATTTAGTTGAAATATTTTTCCACCAATAATGTATAGAAGTCAACATCTTCATATATGCAATGATGACTTTCTCATCCTCAGAAAGTTGATTCGCACAAAAATAGGTATCTAATTGTTGTATCAATTTGTCTTCATATTCTACATCAATATTTCCTTCCAAATTTAGTATGTCCAAGTTCATTTGTACATTGAAAGGGATAACCTTGTCGAAGGAACATGTCATTGATTTTCTAGTTGAAGTCAAACACAATAAACTAGCAAGTCAAGAAAGAATCTAATTGAGATGCTTGTACAATTTAGTTCTTTGTCGAGTAAATGATTTATTTATGAGTTGCTTAGTTTTACTACGAGGAGTTTCACCCTCCATTTCACCTATTACCTTTAGTATAAGGTTTTGAGAAGAGAAATACCCATAGGTTGAAGGTAAAGGAAATTTAAATAGATGGTTCTTAGAGCATGTCTGGACATGCACAAGTTTGCTCAGTATGCAACTAGTGTTTAAGCACGAATAGAGCATAATAGAGTGTTATAGTATCAATGATCTATGTCACCCAAGGATTTAAGAGGAGGATAATAGAGTCGAATGAATGAATCAATATTTGTTATGAAATAAATGAAATAATACTAGACTTATTAAGAATACAAAGTAAGGTAAAAACAAAAATAAAATAACTAAAGACAATAAGCAATACCAATCATATGAAAATACAAGTCAATAATTCATAACAGAGAAACTCCAATGGTGAAAACTCTGGCTGTATTAGGTAGTATTCTGTGTAATGTTGGTCTCTTAAGTTTCTAAGCTAACATTGTATCAAGGTTCACTAAGTTAGAATACTCATTTAAATGACTGGAGGTTAAATGAAGGAACCTTGATGAATCAATCGATCCTTGTCTTTTGGGACTAGTCTCAATGTAATAAAAAACAAGGAACCATTTCATACTCAAGATTATATATATATAAGCAGTGAGAATTTAAATTAGGGGGCCAACCATACAATGGTGGGTTCCTACCCACCATTTTTCAATTACAAAGGAGTAGTTAGAATTTAAATTAGGGGACCAACCATATTTTTCCCATTTCTTGGCTAGAAGAAGATGAAGAGACATCATTTTCACATTGAGGGCATATTTCAATTCCCTTCAAGCTATTTAGGATTTTGACTGACATGTGTTTGAGTCATTGAATTTTGTTGGGCATATTTGATGAATGAATCATGCAAAATATTGTGTGAGTCGACTAATTCGATGAATCGAATGATCTAAAAATTGAATGAGTATATGGATTAAATTATTTGTAGCTTTGAGTAAGACAATGTGACTGATATATGATCAAGGGGTCTAATAGCACTATATACTAGTTGATGGTGCTAGTTAATTCCTAGAATAGATTAACATGTATGAAGTAATATGGAATTACATTACCATTCGCCCTTGATGACAACTTCATGTATTCCCAACAAACTTGAAGTTAGACAAACTTTATTTCTATCATGGATTTGTTGAAGATATTTATTTCTTCTTGTTACATGGAATGAAACTCCAAACAAATAATATCATATGCAACAATATATTTAATGTAATGAGTATCAAGGTCAATGCATTTGGTCTTAGAATGATACACTAAATTATACACAATATGATTTGCACTCTGATTGTCACATCTTAATTAATTTGGAGACTTCTAAACCAATCCAATCTCTATAAGAACATGTCAATCCACATTGCTTCTTTAGTTGCTTCCTTAGATTCCATGTACTTTGCTTCACAAGAAGAGAGATAAATATTTATTGATGTCTTACTAGAAAATGAAATCCACATGAACCAAGATGAAATATGTACCATGGAGTAGACCTTGTATCTAAAGAATCCCTTTCCCAATCAAAATATGTATAACCAAGAATTGAAACTATATCCTTGCTAGAATAGAACAAGCCATAATGCAATGTCCCCTATAAATATATGATAATTCTCTTTGTTGATTCCCAATGAATCTCATAAGGATTTTTCATAAGCCCTGAAACCAATTTCACTGCAGAAGAAAGATCAATATTGTTGTCTTTGAAATATATCAAACTCTCCCCAAGTTGATGATATAAAGTGGCATCAACAAGAGGAGTGTCACAACCAATAGTTAAATTTACACCGGACTTAAATAGCATAGGTGAAAGCTTACAATCACTCATATGAAACTGAGACAATAAATATGCAGCATACTTAGGCTAATAAATTAATATACCATCATCCATATTCCAAATTTAAAGAACTAAAATATATTGCAATAGGCCTAAATATAATAGTTCAAATTCACTGTTAATACTATTCTTCATTTCCTTTATAAATGTAAGATGGCTTCTAGTAAGGATAAGATTATTCATATAAAGTACCACAATGAGGAAATTTCCTAGCATATATATTTGGATAATATATACACCTATTAAATCCATTCTTCATGAAATAAGTATCAATTTTCCATACCAAGTTCTAGGTGCATGCTTAAGACCATATAATGACTTTTTAATTTGCATACCAAATTTGAAGTTTTAGCGGTGACAAAACTAGGTGGTTGTTGCATGTAAATGCATTCATGAATATCACCATTTAAAAACAAAATATTCACATCCATTTGGTATATTTCCCATTGATAAGATGTATCAAGAGAAAGTATGGTTCTTATTGTGTTCATTTTAGCAACTAGAGCAAAATTTTCAGTATAATCTATACCTTATTGTTGAGAAAAACATTTTGCTACAAACCGAGCTTTATGGTTTTCAATATTCCCTTCTAGAGTAAACTTTGTTTTATATATCCATTTGCATCCAACTAAATTATTTCCACGAGGAAGGGGAATAAGAGTCCAAGTCTTGTTCTTCGTTAATGAGTTACACTCAGAAGTCATGGATTTCTCCAATTTAGTTTTATCTTTAGCTTGAGCATAGGTATAAGAACCATATGTGGCCAATACTTTGGTCATGACAGAAAATTCAAATCTAGTTCAATGATTATAGGAATGAACACCAATCTTAGAACCTATAGATTCAAGAGTTTTCCAACCCCAATTAAGAATAGGAGTAGTGATAGGATCCACACTAGTATCTCCAGAACAGTCAAGTGGAGCACTTGAAGAAGAAGGTAAACTAGGATTAATGTTAAGCACATAAGAAGAGAAATATTTAATATAACATGTTGTAACATGAGGTTCATCGGACTTAAGAGGAGGAGAGACGTCATTGAATTGAAAATCGCGTCATATGATAACACCTTAGGTAGATGGATAAAAAAACATGTATGCTTTGGAATCCTCAGAATAACCAATGAAATTAAAATTGTAAAACTTGGACTCTGAAATTTTTCCTTTTTCCATCCAAGATATATGCCCAACATTCATTGGTAAATATCTATATGTTCCTAAATTAAGGTTTCTCGTCGTTCCTTTTTTCTTTGGAAGTAAGCTACAAAACTTCTTTGGTAGGGACTTTATCCAAAATATAGTGAGAAAAACAAATATCCTCATCCCAAAAACATTTATGTAATCCTTTGGAATAAATCATACATCTATCCATTTCAACCAAAGTCCTATTCTTTCTTTCAGCTACCCCATTTTTTGAGGTGTATAAGGAATAGTCTTTTGATGTTGAATTCTAGGCTTAGATCAATATGCATTAGACTCCCTTTTAGTGATCCTCTACATTATATGTTATCAAGGTATTAATACTTTCATCAGATTCATTTTCAACCATGGATTTTAAATCTTTAAATGTACCAAAGTTTTCACTTTTATACTTAAAAAAATAAATCTACTATTTTCTACTATAATCATGAATAAAAGTAAGAAACTTTGATTGCATGAGACAAATAAAGAGTTTTAAGACTACCACAGCTATCACTATAAAGTAGTTGCAATGTTTTTTTAGCACGCCCAAATTTACCTTTATCAAACACTTCCTTATGATATTTACCAAGTACACAACCTTCATAAAAACCTTTAGTGGAAGAAATTTAAGGTAGGCCAAGTACCATTTTAAACATCATTTGCAATTTTCCATAATTCAAGTGACCTAACCTACTTTGTTCATGAGAATGAACAACATAGGAATGAAAAAGTTTGATTTTTACAAGAATTAAGACCAATAAACTTATATAAACCAACATGATCAATAAGACCCAAAGAAACAATTTTGAAGTTATGTTTAATATCATTTAATTAAACATATTTATCTTCCCAAGATTTAAATTTATAACTTTTTGGAGAAGCACA
>LPNX010412715.1:2402-32784 GCA_001517045.1 Pseudotsuga menziesii | reverse complement strand
ATATATATATATATATATATTTTAACAAGAACGGCTATGTTGCATTAAGCGGCATTATGGCAAGCCAGAATCAGAAAGTTACAAATCTGAAGAAGGTTGGTGACCTCTAACAGTGCTGCCAACCTTCTTGTGAATGTCTTGGGGGACAAATCCCATCTGCATCTAGAGCTAATTCGAGAAAATGACAAAAAAAGCTTACATGAGTAAATTCTCACAAACTGTGAACAAAGTAGAAGAAAGAAGCAAAGCATTAAACCGAGTGGGATGAAATTTTCCCCTTAAAGAAAGGGTCAAGATTTTTCTGAGAACCTAAAGAGATGCTGGAGGCCGCCTCCTTTTCTCTACACGCTTTATTGGACTTTCGCCCTCGGGTAAGGGGTGGAGACGGGACTGAAATGTCTTCAGGTTCAGAAGTTTCCATAGAGCCGCTAGAGGGGACTGAAACAACCAGACCTGCAGGGGCAGAGGGTTCAGGATCTAATACCCGAATTTCTCTCACTGCTACTGATTCTGGGGGGGTGGAATCTGGAAGGCTTTCATCCACTGGAGGATCTTCCTTAACTGCTGTTGCTTCTGGATCTAGGGCTTCATATTCCTTCAGTGCATCAAAGCTATTTTTATTTTCTAGAGTTGCCTCTGCTGAATGAGTGGCCTTCGGAGCCTGGGCTAGAGGCTCCTTTCGCCTTGGCTGCCTTCGCCTGTTAGTTACTGGCTGAAAATCATCTTCTTTGACTGGTCCCGCATCCTCAGAGGCTTTGGGGCAGCTTTTTGCAAAATGACCATAAGCATGGCACTAGAGGCACTTAAAGGGAATCTGCTCGTAATCTAGCTCTTGGATATGGCACCATTCCCCCAGGGAGAGCTGAATGGCTTCCGAAAGTCCTTTCTCGAGGTTAACCTCAACACAAATACGAGCACAGGTAAATTGGTCCCCTTTCGGCTCCACACTATCCAGGAACCGCCCAAGCTTATTTCCAATTTCCTCCAAAGATCCTTTCCCCCAGAGATGTAAGGGAAGATGAGGCAGCCTAACCCAAACAGGGGCTGTGGAGATCTCAGCTCCAGGATTGAAATCAAGAGTCTAGGGGGCTAAGAACAACCCCCCCGACCCCATGAAATAGGGTCCAGATCTGAAAACTAGATCACGGTCCTCTTTTCGTGAGAAGATGAAGACAAAAAAATCCCTGCCTACTGCACACAGAGAAACGATTCCATGCATCAGCAACTTCCAATGATATTCCATCCATGCCTCCATTTTGGGGCTAGGCCATAACCCCGTAAACTTTTCGATGAGGGCCTTTTCTGCTAGAAGGAGGGAAAGATCGTAAGGCTCCTCTGGAGATAGCTCCAGCGAAGGGATCTCCTCCATCTTCTTTACAAACTTAGACGAGAGAGAAGGCTTGAATTTAGGTCCTGCCGTACGGACTAATGCTTTGAAAGCTTCCAAGGGATCTTTTTCCATCTCATTAATCAGATCTGGGGCCATCGTAGCAGGAAGTGGCGACCACCAGAAATCGAGAAGATGCAGCAGAAGGAATGCCAAAACAGCCACAACCATAGCTCAATGACGCCTGGACGAAGAGCCACAACTCAAACGCAGCTCTTTAGCTTCTGAAACGAGCAGATCTAGCACGTAGAGACGAGGAAGCCTTGCATGCAAGCCTGAACAAGATCGCAAGGCGGCTAGGGTTTTGGCCCTAGCCGCTGGGAGACGCTTCCGATTTGCTCCATCCGTGAGATTGAAGTATGCCTGTGATTCAACGATCTACCAAACTGGTCTACGATCCAACCATGCAATCCAACCACGTAGATCTAGACTGTGATCATCAGCGATCTACCTGCCTGGATATACATTAGCAATCTTCACAAAGCATATTCCATACCTGTTCATATTCTACTCACTACTGAAAGATATTGATCATCACTAATTGCAAGTTTTTGTGATGTGTTCCTATTATTGTCATAAGATGTCAATAAAGAACATGAACCATTCATGGGATTAGAAGAATCATAATCCATTACCGATTCCATAGAACAATAATATTTACTAAGTTGAACATAATAGAAACACAAGGATATCGATTGTTCATTGGGGGATTTCTTCTTGGCTTTAGCAAGTTCATGTCTCAATTTAAAGCAAATCTTTTTAGGGAGGTTGTTTTCTCCACAATACTTACAAGGATTATATACTTTCTTTTTATTAGATACCATGTTAGAAGAATCATCATCATTATAAGAGTGAGGGGTTGATCCTTTAATATGTGATTTAGGGTTTTTGTTAAAAAATCTATTAAGATTATTTTTATTATGTGTCATTAGAGTTTTACTCTTAAATAATTGACGAGAATAAATTAATCTATCTTTCTCACATATCAAACCTTTACAAAAATATTCAAAAGTTGGTCTCATAGTACCTTTAGACATTTCAATAGCACTATTTGTGGTTTGGATGAACATATCAAATGAAGTTCAGGTAACTTTTGGTCTACAAGAATAATTAGGGCATTATCATTTTTCTCGTAATCACTACCATGATTATTTAACATTTAAATATAAGTTTTAATTTCAGCAACAAAAGACTATTCTATCAAAATATTTAGGGCCAAACTCATATATTTTGTTTTCAAGAGAGTAAGCAGAAACATCAACATTTTTATCAAATAAAGAAGCTAAATTTTTCCATACATCAATTGGGTTATCCTTAGCCTTAGTATGTACATGTAAACTATTAGAAATAGTTTATCTGATGAGTCTTCTTGCTTGGCCACATCAATCTTCCCATATATCTAGGTCTTTAGCATTGATTTGTTTAGTTTTATCACCCTGAACTAAGCACCTAGATTCTTAATCCTGAGAATGTCAATCATCTTTCTCTTCTAAGAGAGATAGTTAGTACCAACTAATTTAGGAATAGAATATGCATCATGATGATTAATGATTAATCAAGAAACTAAACTCTAATGCAACAATACAAGAAGATAATATTTAGAAGAAAAAGTGAATAAAATCGTAAATTTATCACTAACGATGAAACCCAATAACAACTTATTGATGGATATGCAGACCTATGGAAAAATAAACAAATAAAAACTAATTTTAGAGAAAATTTTCCCAAAAATAGAGCCCAAGTGCTTTAGCTGTGGAAAATATGCATGTTCACATATGACCAAACAGTACATGGGGGACCTAAGTCGTTTAAAACTAAAAGTTGTAAAAGCAATCATTGTCCTATACAAAAACCTAGGACAAAACACAACTAAAGATGAACAAACAATTAGATGTACAACAATAAAGATATATCCAAGATAGCAAGTTCGTATACACTGGATTTCAACTTAAATCTATAGATAAACTCAAGAAAAACCTTAAAATTTTCTGAAAAAATCTAAAATATAAATGATGAGGGTTAGGGTTTGACACAAATTCTCAACAATGTAGAAAATTCCCAAATCTAAAGAAAAAATCAGAAGGGATTGATAGAACTGATGACAAATCTACTAGATAAGGAGGCCCCCCAAAAAATCGAGAACTTGGTGCTTGTAAAAAAAAAAGAAAAAATATTGAAGAAGGCGGAGCATAGTAACCAAATCTAAGACCATGTTAGAATATTAAGAAATATGTAATAAATATACAATAATACATTTACTAACAAGTAAATCAATAGAAAAATTCTACTAGTCTATCCTTGTATCCATATGAGGACAATATAATAAAAGTAGTGAGTAAGAGAAAAGATAAAAGAATGATACACCACACATACATGGTTAAACCCCAAAAGGGGGAAACATCTATTGGAAGATATTGTATTCTTATTCTTCATAAATATCCAATCTTACACTTGAGCTCCACTCCATATATTCTTATCATAGTTTTACAATTACATAAGAATATAATTTTCAACATACCGAAAAGGGTCTCCTTCACCTCTATTGTATAGCTAGAGGTATGGAGAAATTACATCCCATAATACATGTGCAATTAATGATTTTCCACCTCCTTATATAATGTATGGTAATATGAGAATATCATCTCCATGATTCATGTGGGATAACTCCTTTTTACATAAGATAGAGGGAATGTGTATTCCTTTGCTAAATAAGAAGTCATAATATCTAGAACATCACATTAGACATCATTACACATGTAACATTAACATTACACATTCCAACAACTCTTTCAATTAATGTTTCTTTCTACATTTAAAGAAAAATATGGATAAAGTTTCATTCTCTTATTCATGCTTCTTTTTAAGATTTAAAGTATCTAATTGTAACCTGAGTACCGAGAATGAAATTTTAAATTTTGCTAACAAGTTCCCTAATTCATCACTAGTGACCCCACTTATGACTCGTTTGGAAAATTTGGAAAGAGTGTCTCTTGTTCCCTTACCATTTTTAACTTTTCCATGAGAATACATCTTACATGATTCACAAATTTCTTAGAAGGTTAGCTGAGATACATCACCTAATCCCATCAAATTAAGCAGATTGATGGACTCATCTATGATCCCTCTCGATAGGATGAATTTAGTAGTGCATTAATCCAGGTTTTTCTTCTTAGAAATTTGAAACTTGTACATAAATATTTCAAGGTGGTCTTCTATGATTTTATTATTTTTGTGTCATACTAAATATTTCTCCATACTGTCTAAACCATGTGAACTCAATAAAGCACGTTCATGTCTATTCCATAGTAATGAATAGACCTGGTAACACATGTTGATAGTATTCAAGCAGGCTCATGTTTGAATGTTCCAAAACTTTATAGACCTATCTAAACTCCCTCCACCATATGCCAAAAGATTGTTTTGGAAGGGGCACCATGCTAAGGCCTTGATGGTTGCACAATGTTCATCTAATTCTTCTAGTGCATGGAAGCTTCTTTATAGATCTGAATGAGATACGTGTTCACAACCATGATGTATCATTTTTTAATCTTCTTTGAAGTGCCAAATACTTTCCAAAACCATTTTAAATCTTATCATTGTCTCACAAAGTTGTTGCAACATTTTTCCATAAGGATTCACAAAAGAAAAATTACATAATTATTTCCATATGAGTGCCAAAGGAAGTAATAAAGTACAAAGGAGAAAGTTGAACGTACTACATAAAATCCAACAGAACTACATAGCGCATGTAGAAGAGATTTCTAAAGAGAAAAAAAAACATTAATTACTACCTTCAGTCGAACATCCATTGTGATTCCATAAATCTTAGCGGGTGTGAGTATGAAACTTGTTGAAAGCCACTTTTGCATCTTTAGTGTTATCATTCTTTGAGGTATCGGAGGCTCTAGAAATTTTCCAAAACCCGAGTGCTTCATCTGTTGTAGTTGATACATCTGTGTACACATTAGGGCTCTGAAATAAACAAAAATTAGGGAAGGGTCATCAGGACAAATCTATTCACAAAAGGAAAGCATGAATACATAAGTACTTAATTATAAAAGACATGAATTTTCATACCTGTGGCATATGAAGAACTCGAGAAGTATGCCATGTAAGCTCAGTAATATTCATTGTAGATGGGTATTTCCATAAGGTTAATTGGTTCTTATCTAACCCATGTGAACTCAATAACTCTTAAAAGGTCATTCTTCACTTGTATTCGCAATGTCATGCTCTTCACTGCCTTGACACACCTCCAAAAATTTTAGGATTCCAACATATATCTACACGAATCATTAAAGTAAACATGAACATCTTATCATTTCTATGCATTAAGTGTGGCATCCATATGATTTCCAATATATAAATTTCAAGTTCTTAACTGAACTAAATATATTCATAACCCAAGATAAAGTATGCAATTCATCCCAATACTTATTTGTATGAATAGGTATCTTCTCCATTTGGCTACGAGTGACAAGACTAAATTCATTGTTTTATTTGACATGCTCAATGCATATAATGCACTCATGATCCTATATATCATGTAACATGAATCTCTCACCATAGAGTCATTCAAGTATCCTCTTCCTTATAGTGAATTACCCTCCAAGATTGATAATTCCCTTCCCTACTTAGTCCCATCGGGAATCCATCAGTTACGAATCCTATATGTCTCAAGAAGAGTGCAAACTTGTATATTCTTACTACAAAGGTGTCCCATTGGCTCGCTCTAATAAGCATAGAATAAGGTGATTGGAGAGCGTTATATGGATTTTTATCTCATCACAATAGCATTCTTCCACACATTTTAGCTCAACAACCATCATTTTCCCTTACTAAATAGATTCATCATGTCACTTGTAGCATACAAATATAATTACCATGAGACATCATCATGAAAAAAACAATCCAATGTTTAAATATGCTTCTTACAAAAATCAGATTTGACAATTATGAAACTCATCTCATAACGTTTGTTCCTCATGGAAATAGTCATTAGTTTCCATTATTGGATTGCCCTGACTTCCTATCCAAGACATTCATATCTGGAATCTATTATCCTTGACAAGTCTTTCATTTAGCCAAACAAACTATGAGTACTCATGCATACAATCACAAAAACATATGAAAATATTATAAAATTATGTCACAAGATTAAGTGAATCAACTTCAATAATCAACATATTAAATACAATGGAATATCATTCACTATATATGCATTATTAGAACAAACAAATATTCACACAAGGTGATCAAACAAAAGATAAATACATTCAAACAATTACAAGAACTATTAACATATATTAGGATTCATGCCTTTGTTATACCCTGGTAACATTCACATATAAGAATTTAACCCTATTTAATCATTCATCAATGATATTAAGCATAAGTAAACGAATCCCTTCCCATATTACTTTAACATCTGAATACATGAGCATAATCAAATGCATACTTGTATAGTTGTCCATAACATTCATGATGTTACATGGATAGTGGGTAATTCATGGAAGTTTACTTGATGCTTTCCCCAACCTTATGATCAACATATTCATGTTTTTCCCTTACCATTTTTATATTTTCCATGAGAATGCATCTTAAATGATTCACAAATTTCTTAGAAGGTTAGTTGAGATACATCAACTAATCCCATCAAATTAAGTAAATTGATGGACTCATCTATGATCCCTCTCGGTAGGATTCCTTTAGTAGTGCGTTAATTGAGGTTGTTCTTCTTAGAACTTTGCAAGATATACATAAATATTTCAAGTTAGTCTTCTATGCTTTCATAATTTTTGTGTCATACTAAATATTTCTTCTTCAAAAATACTCCCTAGTTTTGAAATAATTGTAGTATTTCTTCAAAACACTCCCTAGATTTGCAATAATCCCAGTATTTCTTCAAAAATGTCTTATGCATGTCATCCTATGTACAAATTGTGTTTCTTCCCAACCCCATGAACCAACGTAATGATTCATGCTAAATGGTGGAAGGAAACAATTTGAGTTATGTGCATCATTAGAATAATTGAATAGCTACTACAAAGAATATCAAATTCAAGAAGGAAAGAGTCATGATTTGCATATATCATTTCGTTAAAGTGTGGTAAAACTGAAGGAGGGATGATGCTCATTTTTACCATTGTTGTTAAGTCCACGGTTGAAAATACAAAGGTTGCCTCCCCTTCTTCATTTGTGTATACTTCTTCTTCTGGCATTTTTGCTACAAACACATTGTATCCAGAGCCTGGTGATTGTAGTTCTTGAAATGGATTGTTCTCAGCCTCTAACTCTAGTTTCCTAATTGTTCCTCTATCAAATTTATCTTATATTGTGGGTCCAATTATAGTCTCCACGATTTCTATAGATCTTATCCTTAGTTCTGGTCTGGTGACTATATTCCTAGCAATTTTAATTTTTGCTACCTGCCAATGGGTTAATAGAAGGGGGTATTACAACTCCCCGATATGGAAAGGATAAAAAAGATGAAGTTTTTCTACCTTCTAAAAATCCATCTTTATCGTCTTTAGGCCCATTCATACATTACCAACATAATCTAGATCTAATGGAAAATAGTACTAACTAAAGTGAATGTGCTAGGCTATTACACTAGAGGAATACTATAGTGAGCTTGTTTTGTGTCTTACCATATCTACTCCATTGGATCTAGAATGTTTGTATAAAAAGAAATCAAATGCAAAAAAAGAGAAATATATTCAATACAAACCTAGAGAAACAAAATCTATCAATGTTGGAATCACTTTTTAGCATTTCCCAACAATGACCCCAAAAATGTACGCGAGTTTATATGCTTCGAATTTTGCTACACTTTATTATCAATACGAGAGTGTAAGGTTGTGAAATTCCAACAATATATGTGTAGGGGAAGTGCATTAATGACTTCTATCGCAATGAAATAATTTGATTTTAGGAAGATCTTAATGAATTAGGCACACACTTATCATGAAAACCAATAAAATAATAAACCAATCACACTACTTAGATATATTTGATTACTGGATTGATGTTTATTAAAGTTCTATTGCAAGTATATATCACGGTCTTTCAGCTCATTTAAGGACATCAATTGAACCTGTAATAAAATATGAGCAAATTAGTTCTTCAACCTTCAAAGAGTAATTGATTTCTGAATATGATCAATATGCTTGTTAATGGAAATATACGAATACATGTAACGAAAAATTTCAAATAATATTCAGAAAAATGATTAAGCTACAAAAATTAAAGTACTAAATAAGAAAGCTTGTAAAGTAAATTAAGATTGAAATAATAAAACAAACACACTTAACTGACTAATTAAAGAAATATATTGCAATGTAGACTGGGTTAGGGGGGCTTCCCAATTGGATTATGATACAAGAAGAGATACAGTACTAAGAAATAGTTACAAAAGAACTTCAAAACATCAATGCTTTGTAATATGGAAATCAAGTTGATATGTACATAATCACTATGTACATAATATTTCTCCTCTCTGCATACAATTTATGACTTCTTGATATGCATACATATCACATATTTAAATCATGGGGAGGCATTTTAGAATTCAAAACCAATTCCCATGTTTCACTAGTCGGTAGAACTGATACAACCAAATATTACCAAATACAAGATATACACTAAACATTGTGGGATAAGTTTATCTTGTTGCTCATGAAGAATATAATACATATCATTACTACATGATATTTTCATGACATGTAATGCATGAAAATATCACCCCCCCTAGAAATGGACTCAACCTCTGCAGGAATTCATGTATAAGAAGAAAGTTGACAGGAATTTTGACTAGGGAAGAACGAACTCTTCATTTAGCTTGGAGACTATTTGAGCAACACAAAACCATCTCAGGGAATCTAGAAACAAAACCCATGTGGCATATTTTTTCTTAGAGAAGCCTTAATATTCCAATCGATGATAGATTACCAGATATGTACAGGGGTTACAAGATCTGGAATTGTTATAACCATCATTAGTAAAACCAATTCTAATTCTATAGCTTTATTAAAAAAACAAAAAATCATGAAAAAAAGTCAATTTAATACCTTTAACTTTCTTGAGTGTTTTTCCATGTATCCTTTGAAAAGTATAATTAATTATAGCAAGAGTAATGATATGATGGAGAAATAAGAGTAAAGGTCAAAAGGGGCATCATTGACAATGAAAAACATATAAAAACTCATGCCCAACACTAATTACTTTTTAACTTTTTACATATTATTATTCTTATTTTATTTATTACATGGCAAAATTGGTATACGACACATGCTAGTGGAGAAAACATAGTAATGAAGAGAACACTTACAATCTATACAAAATCAATGTCAAGGTTTCCAAAGGGTTAAAACTAGAACAATATGTCCCCTCCTTGGAATAACACCTTCCATGGTGTTCTCTTTTCTTCAATAGTACTTTATGTGTTCATTCTTCACTTGTATTTGCAATGGCATGCTCTTCACTGCCTTGACACACCTCCAAATTTTATAGGATTCCAACATAGATCTACAAGAATCATCAAAGTAAACATGAAGATCTTAACATTTATGTGCATTAAGTATGGCATCCATATGATTTCCAATATATAAAATTCAAGTTCTTAACTAAACCAAATATATTCATAACCCAAGATAAAGTGTGCAATTTAGCCCAATACTTATTTGTATGAATAGGTATCTTCTCCATTTGGAAATGAGTGACAAGTCTAAATTCATTGTTTTATTTGACATGCTCAATGCATATAATGCACTCATGATCCTATCTATCATGTAACATGAATCTCTCACCATAGACTAGTCATTCAAGTATCCTCTTCCTTACAGTGAATCACCCTCCAAGATTGAGAATTCCATTCCCTACTAATTAGTCCCTTTGTGAATCCATCATTTGAAAATCCTCTATCGCTCAAGAAGCGTGCAAACTTGTAGATTCTTACTACAAAGGTGTCCCACTGGCTTGCTATAATAGACATAGAATAAGGTGATTGGGGCATGTTATAGGGATTTTTCTCTCAACATAATAGCATTCTTCCACATGTTTTATCTCAACAACCATCATTTCCCCTTACTAGATAGATTCATCATGTCTCTTGTATCATACAAATACAATTACCATAAGATGCCATCATGAAAAAAAAATCCAACTTTTAAATATGCTTCTTACAAAAATCAGATTCCACAATTATGAAACTCATCTCATAATGTTTGTTCCTAGTGGAAATAGTGATTAGTTTCCATTATTGAATTGCAATGATTTCCTATCCAAGACATTCATATCCACAATCTATTATGCTTGACAAATCTTTCATTTAGCCAAACAAACTATGAGTACTCATGCATACAATCACAAAAACATATGAAAATATTCTAAAATTATGTCACAAGATTAATTCAATCAACTTCAATAATCAACATATTAAATACAATGGAATATCATTTACTACATATGCATTATTAGAGAAAACAAACATTCATACAAGGTGATCAAGCAAAAAATAAATGCATTCAAACAATTACAAGAGCTATTTTCATATATTAGGATTCATGCTCTTGTCATACCCTGGTAACATTCACATACAAGAATTTAACCCTATTTAATTATTCAACAATGATATTAAGAATAAGTAAAGGAATCCCTTCCCATATTAGTTTAACATCCAAATACATGAGCATAATCAAATGCATACTTGTATAGTTGTCCATAACATTCATGATGTTACATGAATAGTGGGTAATTCATGGAAGTTTCCCTGATGATTTCTCCAACGTTATGATCAACATCTCCATGTTTTTGTCTTCCTTACAAGATTAATTCACAATATCGTCATAATAAAAACTAAACAAGGTGGTGAGTCTTCTTTTCCTAAAACCAAAACAAACTATTGTAATTATCATTACTCTGATCTTTGTTTCACGAGTGTACATTGTCTTCATAACATCCTACAAAATCAATGAGGAAATTATCCTGGGAAGCCTATGCATGGATATTTTCATCAATTTCCTCCCTCAAATTATGAGGGATTCATGGAAGAAGAACCTTGGTCACAATCTTTCAACCAATTGTTTGAAATATCTCATGCCTATCCTAAGATATCATGCATACTCTAGAGTTAACAATGATAACCTTATGCACCTTGTAATCATGTTTGGTATAGTTGCATAATCCATAATCTAATTTGTTTTGTATTCTTGAATATATGGGTTGGGCCTAAATCAGAAATGAGAGACAAAATCAGAAATGAGAGACAAAAGTTCACCAACCGTAAACACATCGGAAATTAAATACCTCGCCTATAGTCACACAAAAAATAATTGTACAAAGAATTTATTATTATGCCAATAGAAATGCACACAATATATTTTATTTTTATGTCAATTGAAGTGCACAAAATATATTTTAGATACATTAAAGAAACATACACAACAAACTCAACTTTTAGCTATTTGATTCAATTCTGGATGTACAACCTCAAATACAATAGAATTTTGAAAGCTAAACTATTTTTAGAAAACCGGATGCCAATTGAAGTGCACAAAATATATTTTAGATACATTAAAGAAACATACACAACAAACTCAACTTTTAGCTATTTGATTCAATTCTGGATTTACAACGTAAAATGTAAACAACAGAATAAAAATAGAATATTGAAAGCTAAACTATTTTTAGAAAACCCGTATCAAAATACATGTGAATTAACATGTGTTTAGATTGAAAACACATTAACAAGTGATTTAACATCCTCAGAGACACATTGCCGTTTGAAAACATTAACATTAGATTGAAAGTAATGAAAGTAATGCAGATCAACATTTTTTCTATATCTATGTTCCCACTGTCTTAAACCTTAATCACAGAAAAGCTTCATGTTGATTTTAAATTAAGAAAAGCTTCATGTTGATTTCCAATTTAAGATGCTGAATGGTGAAAAAATTTCCAATGGAATGGTGGCATTTAAAAATTCCGTTGTTGTAGAAGATAATGTGGCAGACAATCAATATATTTTGATTATCAGCACCCAAAGTGAAGCATTGTAACGAGGCAACAATCAGTGAAGAATGCAATACAAGAAAATGAAAATACAAGACAATTCATGCCATAAAAGATAATAAAGATGAAGCACAACTAGTATGAACAAGAGGTACTTAAAATTCAGTGGTTCGGGTAAATTGAACTGCAAACTAGCAAAGTACAGAACCAACAACAAAAAAACACACCTTAGAATGCCGAGATTAAAATTGCAATTGAGGGACCATGCTACTCTTATCTATATGATTCTTTTGATTCTTCTTTGCATTCTTTCACATCTTAGATTGTTGACATGATCCCGTATTCCTTGAAGGCACCTTGGATGCTCTTCTGTAACATCACCCTATATAGCTCTTAAATGGTTGTGCCAAGTATAGCAATGCAAGACCAACAAATTAGAGAGTATAATGCGTATTCCTCCACGGATTTAGTCAATCCTTCTCTGTGCTCAATATTTTCTTATGTTAAAATTGTAGCCACACAAATCAAAATCAAAGTAGTATCTATATATGCGATTAGTTATTATGATCAATGTCCTATTAGAATGCATATGAAAATGCATGAAATAAACAAAACCAACTAGTACAAACTGTTATTAAGGGTAGAGTCAATGGAGAAAAGACAAGCTACAACAAACTGTTAGCAAATAAAATAAAAATGAAGCATCTACAGACTACAAAATAAATAAGAAAAGATGAATCTTTATACCTTCCTATATGGTTTGAAAGAGGGCCACCATGCCCAAACTCAATAGTTGCCTCTCCACAGGCTGGAAATGGGTGGAGCTTTGGATCAACACACCAAGGGAATGAGAAAATGGAGGAATGGAGTTGTGGGGGAGGTGAATAGCTTGAGAGTGAAAGGTATCTCAAGGTACTCACACATGCATTATAACAACAGGGAGGAGGAATCATGTGTGATGGGGACCCCTACACCTCTAGTTATAGTTTTTCTCAACTTTTTAGGGTTTTTAGCCCCTGGTTAGGGTTTTGGGCCCTACCTAGGGTTTTAAGCCCTTTTTGCTTGTTCCTTAGCTCCTTTTGGGGTTTTTAAGCCCTTTTAGGGTTTTTAGACCCCTTTTGGGGATTTAGCCCTTTTTTTGAGGTTTTTAAGCTCTTTTGTGGGTTTTTAATCCCTTTGAGGATATTTTTAGAGCTTTTGAGAGAAAAACATAGGTTAAATGGGTGTATGGGTGGAATGGGTTAGGACATGGATGCCTTTGCATGGTGTAGGCTATATGAGAAATTTTTTGTGTTAGCAGATTGCCCATTGATGTGTGAGGGCAGGAGCTCATCATATGACCGACGAACATCATTGGATCTTGGGGATCGTGGAGAGATCTGAGAAGCGATGCTTCCTCGTTTGGGACATGGTGGCTTTTGGTTTTGTATTAATTTTGGTTCCCATCAATGGGTGAGATACAAAGAATGTGTGACATGTACATGGATGAGGCGGACATATCCATTCTCGTAACCATGTCAAAATAATGTGATTCAAGGATCCAAAATGCAAGAGATGATCATGTACAACTATTGTTACATAATGGTTTCCTCAATGAGAGGCTCAATAGAATAGTGATCTGAAGAAATGAAACATCAGACCCATGGCATTCTCATGGAATGCAATATATTCACAACTAATGATTTGTTGGATCTATAATTTGGACATCATTGTAAGGACTCACTGATGGAGAGTCAGAGTCTCTGTGGTACAATATGCCACATCAATCATGAATCTATATAGAAGCATTGTTATGGGGCTTCTAAACAATGTCTCCAACGCAACCCAAAAATAAAAAGGGACATGAAGCTATCTGGGTCCCTTAGACGTAGACTCACCAATGTGCTAGAGTCAGGTGACAATCGGGGTCTTTGACCAAACACTGCATAGACCAATACCTTGTAAAAATCTCAACGGTGCGATGATGTAGCTGAAGTCGAGAATGTGAAACAGAACCATCCTGAGAGGCATTAAGGACTCCTCTTAAGTGGTCCAAGGAACTCATCAATTAGGTTAATGAAACTAGGATACAAGGAAATTTGGGTCTATCCTCTGGAATAGGTGTGTTTTTGTCGATAGAGGGAGACCTGCAACTGACCAAGGCAATGGTGTTTCCTTGACCAGAAGTGAGAGGGAGATAACCAATGATGTGAGACAATCTAGGGACTAACACACTAAATGGGGAAACAAGGGCAAGGAATCACAGGGGACTCAAACTTCCTTTGTTCAGAGTACGACGGCAAGGATGACTTGGCAGCAAATGAAACTAACTCAAGGGAGGAATATCATGGTTGTTATACCGGGAATGTAACTATAGATGGGAAATACTTTGGGTTGGGTAGATAATATGTTTGATATTCATGGGATCCAAGGAAGACTCATCACAGAGTACTTTGAACAAAAGCAACCTAAAGGGGGAATGCTGCCGAACTGTAACAAATGGGGTGGCACCTAGAGACACCGTTGTGGTACGATCTCGTGGATTTTTAGCGAGCCCAAGAAAGTAAATGCTTGATGGTGCCTTCAATTTTTAGAGAGTCTGAAAGCATGAAGAAGTCTCTAGCGGGTTCTCGTTTTCGTTGGTAGTCTTTTGTTCCCAAAAAAGGTTAAAAGTGTACATATGAGAGCTTGCCCATCCTTGGGGGGATGGGAGAATTTTTTACCATTGGTAGTCCAATCATGTCAGAAAATATTAAACCTGTACTGAGTAGATGGTCATTGAAATAATTTTACGAGCATGAACAAAACCAAGTTTTCTCGGCAATATTTTCTTGATGAGAAGACTGGAAAAGAGCTTAAAGACAACCCATGGTGAGCTTTTTCATAAAGTTTGGTCCCAATGCCCAAGAAAGCATAAAAGGATGCAGATGCAAATGTTCTTGGCTTGAATGTGCCAAGGTATTATTTTTCATGTGGTAGTCTATACAATCCACGAAAGGAGATAAATGAGACTGTGTAGATGCCTTTTCCTATACTTTACCAAGTGGGAAAGGAAGCAAGGGCACTCGACAATATTTTCACTCTTTTAGGAGTCAAAAAAGAGCTTAACAGAAACTCCATTATGGTCAACAAAGCCGGGGCACTAGTGGTGCCCCATGGCGGGAAAATGAAAGGTGGTCAAAGGTGACAAACCGTGCAGCATGTTGGGACTCAGAAATGTCACTTTTTCAATACATACTCACTACTATCATTCCATTCTTTTCACCACCATCACCCATTTTTCATCTCATTTACCATTCATTAGCATTTATTTTCCAACAAATCCTCTATTGCAATTTGCTTTATACACATTGATATACATATTGGCATGATTCATAAAGATAAAGAAGAGGCTTTCTTATGCACAATGATGCTTTCTATGCACATTAATAGCTTATGATTTTCAGTGAGTATATGGTTAAATTATTATGCAGCTAGAAAACAAATGATGAAATGAAGGTTGTTAACACAAGAACCAACATTCTTTATATTCATGGTTGTCACACAAGAACCAACCATAAGGAAAATGTCAGCTGTTACTCATGCATTTCACATCATGAAATGAATGTTGTTAACACAAGAACCAACATTCTTTATATTCATGGTTGTCACACAAGAACCAACCATAAGGAAATGCCAGTTGTTACTCATGTATTTCACACCTTGGAAATATTCATTGTTAAAAAGACATCATCAATCAAAGCCAAAGTTTAGATTCCAAAATTTCTTTAGAAGATCCATACACGGTTGCATGAGGACATGCAACAAGTTCAGTTGGGGAGTATGTTGGGACTCGTAAATGTCACTTTTTCATCCACTCTATCTTCTGCTATTCCTCACATTTCATCGTCCCATTAACCTTTTATCATACCATTTCCATACATATATGTGGGTTTCACCTTATTATTTCCACTTTATTTATTTTTAGTATTATAAGTAAATTTATGATTAAATATTAGAAAATTAACACGTTTTTCACTAATATCTCAAAGTATGGATGAGCTCTGTAATGTGTAGGAATATGTGAAGGATTAATTCAAAGAAAAGACTTCACGTATATCTCCTCTACCATTTCAAGGAGATAGTTATGCAAAGAATATTCTAAGGAGAAGATCATGGAGATTTGGTTGAGAGACATGTGGAGAATTTGTGAAAGATATGTGGAGGATTTGAAGGGATCATATCTTGTAATAATAGGAAAGTAGTTGAGTGGTTGAGTGAATAGTGGATCTCTCATTATGAGATGGTTATCTTCTTCTCAAAGAAGTTCATGTATAAAAGAGAGTGCTCTCTCTTCATTTGTTATGGGATATTATCTTAGAATATTTTAGATCTTAGATTATCTTAGAGAATAGTAGATTGTAGAAGTTAGCCTTGACTTTGTAATATGGAGAAGGGAATTCTTAGATTTTGTTCATAATATTGGTTTTGATGCTTTCATGATTTGTCATTGATTCTTAAGATGTAAATTAAGATTGCCTGATTATTAATGTGAGCTCACATGTGTTGTCTTGTTGCTCTTCATATGTTGTCTTTTTTTTATGCAATTTACTTTCACCCGTGTGTTTCATCTTCCTGCATTAGATTAGAAATTGCGTGTTTCAGCTTAAGGGGGGTTAGATTAGATTAGTATTAGTTTCATGTGGGGGTTAGATTAGCTTAATTTCGCTTCAGTCCTGCAATAAATTTGCAGGTGCTTCATAATACTACAAACCTCGGATTAACAAATTAAATGGCTGGGCAATTACTAAAACAGAATTAAAACAACATTAATTTGACCCAACATTTTGGCGCCATTGCCGGGGAAGCACGATGGATTGAAGTTTAGTTTGATTTTTCTGTAAGCGTACACTAGAGTGTGGATTTCAATTTCTGGAATGAGTGAATTTCAATTTCTACAAAGAGTCTTTCTATTATGCAAGTGTGAATTTCAATTTCAACAACTGTGTTTTCTCGCAACTGTGAAGAGTAATTTTTTTTTCCTGTACATAGCGCTTTTTTTAATTTGTTTCTGCAAGAGTGTTTATTTAAATTATTCATTTAGATTTGGGTGCTGTAAGAATCCATTTTTCAAAATGATTTAACAATGAGTTTAAGCTTGGAACAACTCACTCAGATCCTTGCAAAAGTAGGGATCTCTTCTTCTCATGAAGAAGAGATCATGAAAACAGCCGAGAGCTTAATTACTCCTCCAGCAACAGACAAGGAATTAACATACGAAGAATCCTACACACTTGAGGATGAACAATCATGTGAACAGGAGATCGAGGAGGACCACGAGGAGTTGCAACATGATCTGAGGAGTGAAAACTATGCCTACGAAAGCCCTATCGAACGATGGTTTCAAGTGAGTATGAGGTTAGAACAATTTAGTTAGATCATAGCTGCAACAATTAAATTCGTTCATCGTTGTATATTGCCATTGTTCATTCATAGGATCGAAAGATAATATATTCCTATTACTGTTGCATGTATGGCTACACTGGCTATTTGATTACATGTAATAGTTTTCTAGTTTTGAATTAGCATAGAGTAGGTAGGATTTTATTTTCAGTTTTTACTTTCACTTAGAATAAGTATGCTCTCCTCTACGCTTCGTGCGATCTTGAGTATGAGGAAGTAGGATGTTTTCTAAAATTTTCAGGAATGAATAATTAATGTTTTGCAACATGCTTAATTGATTTCTTCTTTATTTTGCAATTCATTATCTCCATTTACTAAAAAAAAAAATTTCAATTTGTAAAATAAAACTAGTATGCAATTTCATTTTTAAGCTGAACAAACACTGAAATTATAATGCAGAAAAGCAGCTGCAACTCCAAGCCAAAACAACGCAAATCTATTGCATTTTTTGGCATTTTGGCTTGTTAAAATTCTCTAAAACACAGTCGAGACAGTCCTATTTTTAGGGACCATAAGGGATCAGTTTTAAAACCTGTTTCTATCCAAAGTATCCCTTTAAGTCTAGTTTCCAATCCAATTTGAATTCTTCAATTTGGTTATAAAACGAAAAAGATATGGTCAAAATACAGACTGGAGGTGGAGTAGGCAGCTCAAGAACATAGTTGGGACAGTCATGTTTTGGGAGACCTAATGGATAAATTATAAAAAAATGTTTCTACTGCATACTCTCCTATCAATATAGTTTACAACATAATTTCAATCATTCAATTTCGATATCGTGCGAAGAAGATATGCCGAAAATACTAACTACCTATCCTAAATCTGCACTCTAAACAATCTGCTTTCTCAGCTGTTCATTGGCATATTTGACCCATCAATTCTTCTTATATTCAAAAACTATTTCTATTAGAGATACCTAGATGAATATATTTTCATCTCCAATTGGAATCACATCAATCCATTTTTTAATGAAAAATTTGTACTCAAAATAGTGACCATTGGTCTAGGCTGAAACTCACAAACAACATTAGGATGTAGGCTGTTATTTAGATTATATGACATACCATACCATATCATTTTAAAACTTATTTCTATTGGAAGTATCCCTATGAATACACTTTCTTTTGGATTTGGAATCATTCAAATCGGGCATGAAACAAAGAAGTTATTAGCAAAACACTGTCACATAGTCTACGTAGGCCCAACATGCATCCCAGATAAGAACACCTTGACTCACATCTCTATTTACGGGCATATGAAAATGAATTTTGGAAAATAAAAGACATGGGTTTTGTGCGTAACATCCTCCTTTACTTGAATCACGAGGAAATTTCTAAACAAAGCCACGATTTGAGATATACAGCTAGTTCTTTGGGAGGATATTTTCCATATTTACTGTTGCGGCCGGTTCCAAGCAACTGAAACAGTAAACTCCATTGCTATGACAATAAAGGCTAAACATAGTGCTGAATATAGTTCTGTGAAGGTTGAACATAGTTTTGTGAAGGCTGAACATAGTTCTGTGAATGCTGAACATAGTTTTGTGAAGGTTGAACAAAGGATGAACACAGGCTGAATAAAGCTCAGAAAAAGGGCTGAACAAAGAAAAGGCTGAACATAGTTTTGTGAAGGCTGAACATAGTTCTGTGAAGGCTGAACAAATGCTGAACAAAGGTCAAAAAAAGGGCTGAACAAAGAATAGAAAATGGCTGAACAAAGCCCCTAAGTATCAATTGGAAATATGAAAAACTTAAATTCAATGATGAATGTCTCTCTGTATGAATATGTGTTGGATCTATGCATTTAGTTTCCATAGTCATGTGTGCATTAAATAATGATTGAAAACACTCATTGCGATTTTGCAATTGGCTAACTCTTTTTGTGCATAGGATGGTAAAAGGAAATAATAAAATCTCTGCAGTTCGGCTTTGTTCACTACCAATGATTTTATTTCCCATCAACTCAAAAAAGAAAAATGGAGAAAACGATAATTCCATGCATTTTTAATATTTTTTGTTTTACATGAAAACAAGCATAGATTTGATTTTGATTGTCTTTTCTCTTCCGAACGTCTTTAAAAAAACATTGGAAAATTTGGATTTAGGGCACGATATTGACATTGGAGCTTCCTGTTGCCAGTATATTGAATACCTTGTGCCTAATGATGGATATTTTGTTTTTAGGATTGATTTTCTGTTGCAGGATTACAAATTTTATTTTTGGATGTTTGAAAGTTTAGAAATAGGAAAGAGAAACAAAGATGATTAAGCGTCACCAGAACCCTCTAACTATCATTGATTTGCGGTACTCATAATATTATAGGCTAAAACGTTGTCGCAGCCAACAACACTACATAGACAAAACCAGCTCGGGCACCTTCAGGCACTTCTATCGACTAAAAAAAAAAGCTTGTGGTTGTCTACAGTCACGTGAACATCATAACTTCACATGCATAAAAGCAAACAGACAGAAATTTCAAATTTGCAATTATCTATAAGTCTCGATTAAATAATGAGATGTTGTGTATGCCAATTAATAAAGAGAAGACATGAGAATAGCGAGCCACAAGAATGAATTTGAACTTCTGATATATATATATATATATATTGCTTGTGAGGTTTGACAGTGCAACGTATGGATTTACAGTAAAGGTCTAAGAAACACATCCACGATTAGCTCTAGAGGCTCGAGACAATAATCTATTATGGAGTGGAGCAGTCATTCACCAACAACAGGAGAAGATCGATACTTATGTGGAAGGTATGCATATATTTTATATTAACGTTGATTTATGATCTAACGAGAGTTGCAGGCACTGTCACAGCTGGCTGTTGTAGGCGTTATCGTAGCTGGTTGTTGCAGCTGGTTGTTGCATCCGGTGTCGCAGCTGGCTGTTGCATCTGGTGTCGCAGCTGGCTGTTGCATCCAGTTGTCGCATCTAGGTGGTTTTGCAGCTGACTGTTACAACTTTTAGAATTTTTAAATTTTGATTGCTTTGTTCAATGTCGAGACATGAATGCCCATGAACATATATAAGGATAAATTTAATTTTTAGTATTTTTGTCATTTTTCTTTATTTTTGCATTTATTTTATTTTGGTGTGTTGTAAAAATAAAACAAAAACAAGAAAAATATATAA
The DNA here is from genome assembly GCA_001517045.1 of Pseudotsuga menziesii. Taxonomy (NCBI): domain Eukaryota; kingdom Viridiplantae; phylum Streptophyta; class Pinopsida; order Pinales; family Pinaceae; genus Pseudotsuga; species Pseudotsuga menziesii. The sequence goes on along the minus strand of LPNX010412715.1, from coordinate 11,827 downwards.
AATTATAAAAATTATTTCTTTTGTTTTACATTTTGTAAAAGAAAAAGAAAAAGAATATATATATATATTTGCAAATGGACTTTCTTACATTCCAAAAAACAATACAAATGCATGAATTTTACGCTCTATGATAATTTGTTTTCTTCAGGACACTTTGATAGAACACAAAGACAAAGGAAAAAAAACGCACTTTATTTTTGAAATTCAATTCGCTCGCCTTCGTACTAATTCTTGCATTTTACAATAATCTCACAAGTTTGATTGCAGGTTTAGTACTATCATTTTTCAGGTTCAAAGATCATCGGTTTTGCTGTTGAAGTGATTTTTCATGAATCACAAATTTTTTAAAAGCATGCCTCGTTGACAATGTTTCCAGGATATTTGATTTTTAAATCAATAAAAGTGCAATAAACCAATTTTCTCATAGCACGAAAAGTTTCTTGTGTGTTGCAGCCGGCTGTCGCAGCTAGGCTTGTTGCAGTTGAGTGTGGCAGCTAGCTTGTTGCAGCTAGTTGTCATGCAGCTAGCTGTCACAGCTATGTGGTCTTGCAGTTGGCTTGTTGCATCTAGTGTTCATGCAGCTGGCCGTCGCCGCTGTGTGTCGCAGCCGTTGCTGTCACAGCTGGTTGGGTTGTTACAACTATGATCGGATGAAACTAGCATGAGAAACAGGTTTTAGAGATAGTCACATTTTGTTGCTGAACTGATTTTTCAAAGAAACACAAAATTTTTGAGAAACATGCTTTGATAGACAGCCTGAAGGAGTTGTTACTCATGATTTTGCTGATAAACATCATAATGTTGGTTGTTACACAGAAACCATCCATAAAATCATTTGCGTCATGATTGTTTATCCATATTTCTCCTTCGAAGCACTTTCACCATCCATGTCTTGAAGTCCACTTTCCATCACTTTATCTATCATGTCTTCACACATGCCTATCTTTCTGAATTGCATACATCCCTTTATCTTTTTCAGTTCATTTTTCCATTCAAGTTTGCCTTCTGAATAAAACCAGCTCCCTTTCCATGACTACATAGCCTTGCCATATCCACTGTCTGACTGTGAGATCTTTTCACTTATAATCCTACCAATATTTTTATACCTATTCGTGTTGACTGATGTGGGATTCCTCAAGGCCCACCTTTCAACAAGTCTTGCCCCATTGACCTTAGCACCTCATATGGGATATAGACTAGAGTTCATTTTGAGTACCTAGAGGCTTGTATGCCTTAATGGAAAGTTCTCTCGCTAACAATCATGAGAATTCATCAATGTCCCTTGATCGCCAGATCTTGCAAGTGGCTCGACATCAGCAAATCTATTCGCACTTCGCAAGATGTACTTAGGTACCTTGGCACTCATTGACATCACTGGTGAATTACCTCTCATTGGTTAACGACATTCAGCAATGGCCGGTAATCCAATGATTTCTCTTCATGCTTGACCTCGACACATTTATTCGCATGACTAGAATTGTACCACTGGATTTTGTAGCAGGTGAAGACTATACATTCTTTTTCATGACTCCATCAGCAGTTGCAGAAACATGACTTCAGATCTATGAGTGTACCACAGTTCCACTTTCTGCCTTCCACATTTTCCATTATTTATCAGTAGTAGTTTAGATTCATCCACTTCACATTATAGCAGTTCCAGCAGTTATAGCCGCAACAACATTTACAGTTACATTTTTATTCGACAGCTGTGACATATTCTCCATGATTCAGCAGTAGCATTTTCGATTCCTTTATTGCCCATGATCTAGCAGTTACAACTGCTATAGCAGTGACACATTCCATGATCTAGTGGCATCAACTACATTCCTATTTCATCATTCATCTAATTTTTGGGTAAGTGAGGATATGTTGTTTTCTAAACTTTAATCATGCAATTCCTTACATGCTAGAAATGAATAATTTAGAAAATTCCCTCACCATGCTCCATTTCTTTCATAGCCCATGCTAGGTTGCATGAGGACATGCAACCACATCAGTTGGGGAGGGGGAACTATATTCAATACATACTCACTGCTATCATTCCATTCTTTTCACCACCATCGCCCATTTTTCATCTCATTTACCATTCACGAGCATTTCTTTTCCAACAAATCCTCTATTGCACTTTGCTTCATACACATTGATATACATATTGTCATGATTCATAAAGATAAAGAAGAGTCTTTCTTATGCACAATGATGCTTTCTATGCACATTAATAGCTTATCATTTTCAATGAGTATATGGTTAAATTATTATGCAGCTAGAAAACAGATGACGAATTGAAGGTTGTTAACACAAGAACCAACATTCTTTACATTCATGGTTGTCACACAAGAACCAACCATAAGGAAAATGTCAGCTGTTACTCACGCATTTCACATCATGAAATGAATGTTGTTAACACAAGAACCAGCATTCTTTATATTCATGGTTGTCACACAAGAACCAACCATAAGGAAATGCCAGTTGTTACTCATGTATTTCACACCCTAGGAATATTCATTGTTAAAAAGACATCATCAATCAAAGCCAAAGTTTAGATGCCAAAATTTCTTGAGAAGATCCATACATGATTGCATGAGGACATGCAACAAGTTCAATTGGGGAGTATGTTGGGACTCAGAAATGTCACTTTTTCATCCACTTTATCTTCTGCTATTCCTCACATTTCATCGTCCCATTAACCTTTTATCATACCATTTCCATACATATATGTGGGTTTCACCTTATTATTTCCACTTTATTTATTTTTAGTATTATAAGTGAGTTTATGATTAAATATTAGAAAATTAGCATGTTTTTCACTAATATCTCAAAGTATGGATGAGCTTTGTAATGTGTAGGAATATGTGAAGGATTAATTCAAAGAAAAGACTTCACGTATATCTCCTCCACCATTTCAAGGAGATAGTTATGCAAAGAATATTCCAAGGAGAAGATCATGGAGATTTGGTTGAGAGACATGTGGAGAATTTGTGAGAGATATGTGGAGGATTTGAAGGGATCATATCATGTAATAATAGGAAAGTAGTTGAGTGGTTGAGTGAATAGTGGATCTCTCATTATGAGATGGTTATCTTCTTCTCAAAGAAGTTCATGTATAAAAGAGAGTGCTCTCTCTTCATTTGTTATGGGATATTATCTTAGAATATTTTAGATCTTAGATTATCTTAGAGAATAGTAGATTGTAGAAGTTAGTCTTGACTTTGTAATATGGAGAAGGGAATTTTAGATTTTGTTCATAATATTGGTTTTGATGCTTTCATGATTTGTCATTGATTCTTGTGATGTAAATTAAGATTGCTTGATTATTAATGTGAGCTGTGTTGTCTTGTTGCTCTTCATATGTTGTCTGTCTTTTATGCAATTTACTTTCAGCCGTGTGTTTCATCTTTCTGCATTAGATTAGCAATTGCGTGTTTCAGCTTAAGGGGGGTTAGATTAGAATAGTCTTAGTTTCATGGGGGGGTTAGATTAGCTTAATTTTGCTTCAGTTCTGCATATACTTTGTAGGTGCTTCGTAACACTACAAACCTCGGATTGACAAATTAAATGGCTAGGCAATTACTACAACAAAATTAAAACAACATTAATTCGGCCCAACACAGCACGGATGGAGTAGGTGGCTCTTGAAAATACCAGTACATGCACGATACAGTTTGCGGCAAGAGCACACAAATCAATGCAGTAGAGGCACGCAAAGCGAGGTGACCTCCAGACAAAGGTATAGAGAAGTAAGTATTAAACATGAGACAATGGTCTCATCAAAAGAAAGTGTTGGAGCAGGGTCCCACAGCTATAGAAGAAGCTGCTAGTTTTGGCGGAAATAAGTTAAGACAGAGCTACGATGCCGTAGCACGTTTCCAACTGGAGAGTAGAGCCGGAAACCATGAATTTTAAAGATAGAAAAGTCAAGAAGGCAACAGTACCTGAGCGACCGAGAAGAGAGAGCTCAACCACTGCATTGAAGGCAGTGGCAGAAGACAGAAGGGCTCAGCGACCCTCATAAAGGAGAAGGAGCGACGAGGCTGAAGCATTGAAGGCGAAGGACAGAAAAGTGAAGCGGTGCATAGTACCCATGATCAGTGCCGGGAAGCATGGAAGACTGTAGAGAGCTGTGGTGTGACGGAAAGCGGCTACCTCAAGTACAGATATGGCTGATTATCACTAAGTTAGGTTTTGGGTTACTGTTGGGACAGGCCCACAGTGTTGTAATGGCACGACCTTCGGGCTGCCTATATAAGAATGTATTTTGTATTGTAAAAGGGTTGGTTAGTTGGTTGGCGGGTTGAATAACTAGCTAGTCATTTTGTTGGTAGCGTTTTGCAGATTATTAGACTGTTGTAAAATCCTAGCTCTGGTTCTGTTATTAGCAGTAGCAATCTTATGGTAACCAGTAGCTGGCTTATAGAACATATATGTAAAGATCCGCAGGGATCGACATAGAGGGAAGAGTATATTGTAGGAGAGAAATATAGAGAGAAAAGAGATCTAAGAGAGAATATCTTAAGTTGCATATGCGGTGCAGCAGAACTGTGTTTTACCTTCCCCTGAGCTATAATAAAAACACAGTTCTGTGGACGTAACTTCCATCCTGGAGGTGAACCACGTTAAAATCAGTGTTATGCGATTGGTTTATGTGTTATGTTTACTTATGCATGTCTCAGTCAGTTCATGGACTTTGTTTACAGTTAATGAATGAATGTGTTAATCAGTTCACTTCAATATAGAAGGATATATAAATAGGTTAATATCTTGGCAGGCTGTCTGTGGTTCGTTTATGCATTGTGTACAACAGTCTCTATTGTTGTATTGAATATCCTTGTATGTCGAGTCTTGCATGTCGACATGAGCAATGCTAAGTGCGCTAAACCGCCGAGGTAGGATATCACAGAGAGGTGATACCGCACCGGCAGAGAAGCTACGGTGCGTGATAACGCAGGTGAAGGACTTAGTGTTGGGCGGGAACTGCATGTCGCACCGTGCGCGGCGATGTGATAAGGTTGGAGATATCGTGGGAGGAAGGAATTGTACGCCGCAGGAAAGGATCGCGTGGCAGTATAAAGGAATATCCTATGGCTAGGAGAGCCGCGAGACGAGGAAATCGCACGACGCGAGCAAGATATCACGCGACGTGCAGAGGAGAGACCGCAGCTAGGGGAGCTGCGAGCCACCAGTGGGATTACCATGGAACCCGGTCCAAGACACTTGAGTCCTTGGCCAACCCATTAGAGTCACTTCGGGTGAGACTTCAGGCCACTTTGTGGTCTGTCGCCGAAAGGGCCAGTGATCTAGGGGTGTTGTTGGTTGATGATAGTAAATCCGGGTCTGCCCATAGCAGCCAACAGAAAGAGTATAGAAAACTGAACCTGAAGGTGTGAGGGGTGTCTCCAACAGACTCTAGATGACTCGGACTAGTAGCTAATGGTGCTGCCCCTAGTGTAGTAATGCTGGGGGAAATACTAAACGAAATGGAGGCCTATGGGTAAAGAGCTAGCTCAATGTACAATGTGTGATTTGCATGAAGGTATGCAAATCGACGTGACTCTAGGAAATGACCCAAAGAATTGGTAAGGAGAAAGGCAGTCTAGAAGATTGTTTCTTAACCCGAGAGATTTTCGCACAATGGTGGAAGCTTTTGATCCTTGTAGAGGATGATCCATATGGAATACCGAGGATATACGGAGAGGCATTGACCTCCAGGATAAGTATAGGGACTTGATGGTATGCTAGCATGGTGGTAGCTACATCATATATGCGACATATTGTGTGCATGTGTAGGTGTGGGACTGCAAACCTTCAGTGGGCTACCCGCGGCGCAGGGGTAGGGATCATATCAACCTACTCACATGCAAATGATGCAATAAAGTTCTAAAATGGACTCACTGCGACTAGACGCAGAACTACTACTGGAGGGGGTCACCAACTCATGGAAAAAATAATGCAAAACAAAAGAAAAAACTATGCTATAAGGGACTCATAGTGGTTATATCAAGCATAGACTCTCTTGAGGTGGAGCCCGTTGCATGGCTTCTTCAAAAGTAAATCATCTGAGTTAGTGAAGAGGTATTCCCCCTTGCCGATATGAAGTTCGTTGGCAAGGTGGGGTGATGAAATATGGTCTTTTATGGGAAGAACCGATTCCACACTAAGGTTTAAATGGAATTGGGTAAAATCAGAGGCGGTCTTACAGATCTCTCCGTCATTGTGTAAGTGGTGCTGGGATATATTAGGTTGATCTTCCACGACCGATGAGACGAAAGGGAAACTGGTGCTAGAGATCATGTAAATGGTATTGGTTGTGGTTTTGGTGTCCTTGCTCCTAGTCTCTGTTGGAGGAAGAGGGGCGGGCCTGGAGACGAGAGGAGTCTTTCATGGACTAGGAGGTAGGTGTGACATCATATCAATTGGTTGGACAGGAGTTGTTGGGTAAAAACATTAAAAAAATTACAACAGATATCCAACGATTTAATTGTCAACCCAGAGAGAGCATAAACTTGTGAGATACAGACAAAATATATGCATGGGCAGAGTGTCGCTGAACTTAATCTATAACTGAAATTAAAAATATATGACTGAAATTGAATTAAGCATGATAAAAACAGGAAATTGCATGAAATAAACCTAATCTAAAAAGCATAACATTGCATAAAATAAATTGATATAAAGCAATCGACAATAACTTGTGAGCTCATGATAAATTCTACACTAACAATTCATAAAGAAGAAACTCAAATTAACATAAGAGAGTCAAATGATGTGCATGAAGCATCATCTCCATTACATAACAATCAAGAATCTATTCTATGATTAACTCTGAACTATTCTCTACTTTCAAACCACTAGAGAGGCCTCTAACCAAACTGAGGAGAATGCCCTCCTATTTATTCATGAATTCAAGATAACTAATCATAATTACAGATCCACTATTCTATCAACTTATCCCTTCAAATCCTCAGCAAATCTACAACTCATCCCTCAAAATCCTCAACACATATACAACTCATCCCTTTAAATTCTCAACAAATATTGGATGAGATATTCTCTCCACATTTCCATGATCTTCTCCTTGAAATTAGCCCACACCTTGATGATGAAATTCAAATTTGAAGTTAGGTAGTGATTTTTGAGCTTGATAAAGTCTTCAAATACACCTGTAAGCATCACCAAACTCATCCAACTTTAAAGTATAATGAAAATATGTCATGTTTCTCAATAATTAACCATAAATTCACTCAAAATACTCAAAAATAAATGATTTGAAAAATGTTAATATAAACCCATATTTATTATGAAAGTGGTGAATATTAATGGTTTTATGGGAGGATAAGATAGGAATAAGGTGACAGATGGTATATAAAAGGTGAATAAAATGTGGTCTTTTTGTGGCTCAACATACCCCCCAACTTGACTGTTTTATTTTTGCTGCAATACATAAGATTTTAAATGTATACATGCATTATAAATGATGGACCATCAACGTATAGTGAAAATCCTTTTCTTCACATTATGGATCATGCCAACATAGTTTGGGGAAGACATGTTGATTAAGCATAAATGATATGATGAATATGTAAAAATGGTAATGAATAGTTCCCCCCAACTTAAGATGTATTAGGTTTATGAAAAGAAGAAAGGGAATGTAGTGAGAGAATTTTCCAAATTCATTCATTTTCTAGCATTTAAGGAATTACATGATTAAATATTAGAAAACAACATGCCTCCACTTACCTAAAAAGATGATGAACTATACAAGAGGAATGTGGCTGATACTGCTGCTGGATCATAGAGTGTGAAGTGAAGGAATTGAACTGCTGCTTGGTTGGATGAAGTAAAAGATGAGAGCTGAAAGTAGAACTGTGGTACTCTCATATGGCTAAAGTATGCTGCTGTAAAACTGTTGATGGAGTCATGAAAGGTATATAGTCTTCACTTGCTACAAAACTTGATGGTACAATTCTTACCATGCAAATAAATGTGTTGATGTCGAACATGGAAATAAGTCATTAGATTACCGACCATTGATGAATGTCGTTAACCAATGAAAGGAAATCTCACCATTGATGTCAATGAGTGCCAAGGTACCTAAGTACATCGTGCAAAGTGCAAATAAAGGAGTTGATGTCGAGCCACTTGCAAGATCTAATGATCAAGGGACATTGATGTATTCCCATGATTGCCAGCGAGAGAACTTGCCATTAAGGCATGCAAGCCTCAAGGTACTGAAAATGAACTCTAGTCTCTATCCCAGATAAGGTGCTGAGGTCGATGAGGAAAGACTTGTTGAAAGGTGGGCCTTAAAGAATCCCACATCAGTCAACACGAGTTGTACATAATGAGTGGTAGGACTATAGATGAAATATATGAGGTTCAAACAGTTTTTATGGCAGGGATAAAAAATAAATGTAGGCATGGAAAGGAAACTGAATGGTTTTATTCAGAAGGAAAAAAGATAAATTGAAAATGAGGAAAAATGTGTGCGACTCAGAAAGGTAAACATGCGGGAAGTTATGATATATAAGGCAGTGAAAAAGTAGACTCTAGCATGGATGATGGATAAACTTGGAAGGAAGAAGGGTAAGTAATCATGACATGGCGTAATTGGTCTTTGAAAGAATTCTTTGTGGCAGCAAAATGTCATGACATACACAATGGAAACTCAACTCCTTCAAGCTTTAACTGGAACATTTTTCTGAAAAGTTTCTGCGGTTTTAGAAATCACTTCTGCATGCCATGCGTTAGTCTTTAAATCTGCAAAAGGTTAGCATTTTCTTGTAACAAACTTGTTAGAGCATTGAAAATATAGGAAAATATGTGCTTAATCAAAAGTTAAAAAGAATAAATAAAATGCTTTTATATATGAAAGTAGTAACCCTTCTTGTCAAAACCTGTTTTTGAGCGACTCGCAAAAACAAGTTAGCACAACAAACATAAAATGTTGAGAAAATTCTAAGTTTGTTTAAAATTTAAAATTCTATGATTTTATTTATTAAATAATACTTTTTAAGATAAGTGCGTCTTTATGTAATGATTGAGCGGCAGAGAGAGAGGGTCGACCCTTTCAGTAGTCGACCCCTCTAAAAGCAGACTATCTTAATGATCTGGATTAGAGAGGAGTGTGCAAACAAACAATTTCTATTTAGCGGTTTTAGTAACTATGTGGATACCCCCCCAACTGAAGATGTGCCAGGTCCCACTCTGCAAAAATAAAATTAAAAAGAAGGCATAGCTGCGACAGTAGCTGTCTTCGATCTCAAAGACGCATATTAATTTTATTAACATTATTTTATGTTTGAAAAAAATAATTATTTGTTTAATTGTTTTTGTATATTTGTTAATCATAAAACTATCTTAAAAAAAAATAAAAAATAAAAACTAATCCAATTTTTTTAATATTTTAATATTATATTAATGTTTTTTTT